>MU912697.1:42032-53870 GCA_036418165.1 Cooperia oncophora
GTCTCCACATGGAAATACTCTGCGTCTTAACGGCGCCGGCAACGTTCTCGGGGCGCGCCGGCAACGTTCTCGGGGCACAGCCAACGCTGCCACCACAGCGCCAAAACCCAGTCCCTCTGATTACAATCATAGCGAGACTCGCTCGCTAACGAGTGTCCTCAGGTACTTCGATAGGAAGCAGAGTTCAATTTTCGACTTTTCCAGTTTTTTAGGATGCCAGCTTATAGAACTCGACGAGCTCAGTCTAACAGTGTAGAATTTTATATGAGAAAAGTTCACTCAAATTGCCAATAACAAAAAAAAAACGAAAAAACGCGGTTGTGCTTTTTTCGTTTTTCCGTTTCGTCAGCGATTCTATGGAGCTAATGTGAGCTTTCCAGGATCATTGGCCATAACTCAGATACTGTTCCTCAAGTCATGATATAGCCGATTCAAACCGGAAATCAAGGAAAGAGTGGTCAGTGAACCATGATTTTCAGCCGTAACCTTGCTGAAACCCTATCATGAGAAGTATTAGGTTGTCCGGAATGTTCTGCACGTTTTGTGTTGCTACTTTGAACATTCATTGCTGATTAAAATCCCATAACTGCTGTTTCACCATTGCTTGACGACCCCCCTTTTTTCAAGATTTTTCAAGCATGTGAAAAGAGCACTTCGGACGATTTTTTTCTTCGACTATAAATTGGGGCAATCCGCAATCGAAACAGCTCAACAAATTAACCAGGTGTGGGGGCCCAATAGTGCTAGAGAAAGCACTGTGCGGCAATGGCTCAACAAATTTCGTTCTGGAGATTTCAGCCTTGAAGATGAACCTCATAGCGGTCGACCTAAAGCAATATCTGACGAGGATTTTAGGGGATTTTGGAGGCTGACCCATCCCAAACAGTTCGAGAGATTGCAGAAAAGCTAGGCGTTGGCAAATCCAGTGTTGCAGATGGTCTGAAACGCATTGGGAAGGTGAAAAAACTCGACAAGTGGGTGCCCCACAATTTGAGTGACCGGCAGAAATTGGCACGTCTCGAGGTTTCCTCTTCACTGCTTTTGCGCAACAGAAACGACCCGTTTTTGAACCGAATTGTCACCTGTGATGAAAAATGGATCATGTATGATAACAGGAGACGTTCCGGACAGTGGTTGGATTTCGACGAACCACCGAGGTAATTTTCAAAGCCGAACCCTCACGAAAAAAAGATTCTGGTCACGGTTTGGTGGTCATCGGCTGGTGTGATCCACTATAACTTTTTTATCACCAGGCCAAACCATCACAGCAGAACCCTACTGTGAAGAATCGACGAAATGTACCGAAAATTTTGTCAGCTGCAGCCAACACTTATCAAAAGAAAGGGTCCGATTCCTTTGCATGACAACGCCCGCCCACACGTTTCACAAATCACTATCCATAAATTGAACGAATTGGGGGTTGAAGTTCTACCTCAACCGCCATATTCTTCAGACCTTTCGCCAACCGACTATCACCTTTTCTAACATTTTCAGAACTCCCTTGCTGGAAAATACTTCATCAGGGACCAGGCAAAAAAGCCTTCGTGGATTTCGTGAACTCTCGACCACCCAGTTTTTTTTTTTTTCGACTGCTGTCACATTGGCAAAAGTGTGCTGATTCGAATGGTGCTTATTTGGATTAAATCCGATGAGTGTTAAGAAAGTTATGATCGTTTAAAGTGAAACACTCGAAACGTGCAGAACTTTCCGGACAACTTAATATCAAAACGATCAGGGACTCATGCGCTTTCTGAGTATGCTGGTATTTACGTCTTTAAGACACTTGGTGCGGAGTTTATATTTGGACTGGAAGGGTTTACGACGTGGCCGTGTCCGCAGGTAACGCTTTAGGTTATTGGAAACTCAAACCTGAATTTTCAATGATGCATGGACCTTCCACCTTCCTTCAGTTTTTTGACGTCTTGGAAAAGACGTCAAAAATCTAAAGGAAAGGGATAGTCCATGCATCACTGCAATCGTGTTGTGCAGGGCTATCAAATGGACTGAATTCCAGATCATTTTGACAAATTTGATGGAAGTTATGGCAAAGCGACGATTTTACAAAAATTAGGGGAGTACTGTACGATCCTGGACGGAAATGGAGTGCGCCCCGCATTCAAAAACGGACCAATCGACGGACGGAATAGGACCTCATCCTATTCTCTATCCTTCCCTACACCCACAAGAAGAGCGCCAGTGCAAGTGGGGACTTACACGCGCACAGTCCGTTCCGTTCCGTTCGTCAAATTACGTCTCCCGGCTGCGCCATTTTCACCACTCTCGGAGCCACTGACGTATGCGGAGATGGTACCAGAAAAATAAAATGCTAACTTGCGCATAGTCCGGCTTCCACAAGGGCTGTATGTCACATAGCTCATGCAAATCTGGTTTCAAAACTTGCCGAGAATTTTCTGAATGCTGCTGTGAAGACAGTCTCATTGAGGACTGGGCAGTCAAGGCCCGTATCACAGATTGGAATCGTTTTCATGCAAATGAATATTTTCTGTAGGTTTGGGCGATCATATAAATCCGTGGGAGCAGATTTCCAACCAGGGCTCTAGCGTCGAAATAGTGTATCTTTTTGATAGGTGTGATCCGTGAGCCCTGGGACTGAATTAACTTTCTAGGTACTTTATTCCCGAAAACAACTGCGTTTGATTCACGTGTTCGCATAATCTCCAAGATTTCAGCGCACGCTATAGAAAGAGTTTTTTGAATATTCAATACAGCTAACTCGAGTAAACAAGGACTCTTCGAGTAGAGCTGAAAAAGCACTTTCGAGGCGATATCGCTGACACGGTGCGACTCCTTCATCCTCTTTGGTGGATACCGGCTCTACAGAGGCCCCATTCGCATCTACTGCTTTCTCATTTTTGCATGTAACTCACATATTTGTGTACTTAAGTGAATGACCCCGTAACTAATTGGTTCTAGTGCCACACGTGCTAATTAACCTTTGTTGAGTATCCACTCCGACGGCTAACCAAGCCAGCACGGGGGTAGAGGATCCGGACTTGACCTTAACTGCCGACCAGTTTCATTCATCATGATGTCCAATCCTACTATATATAAACGGCAACGTCTGTCTGTCTGTCTGTCTGTCTGTCTGTCTGTCTGTCTGTCTGTCTGTCTGTCTGTCTGTCCGGAAATTCGGAATCACCTGAAGAGCCAGTTGGAGGGGGCGGGTCAAGGGTGGGTTGGGTAGGGCATGGGCCAAGATGTACGGAACACACATGAACTAAGCTAAGCCCCGCCCACTGTGGGCGGGGCGTGCGCACAGTTGTGAGCTACATAGTTCAAAAATTCGTAGTTCGGTTCTAGAAGATCCCGGAGAGCGGAAATTGTGGGAAACGATAGGCAAACAGTTGGCGGACGGAATGAATGAAGCACACCCGCGATGGGCAGGGCGTTCGCCGAAGTGAACGGTGCCGGGGACAAAAACCCTCAAAACACATCCGAAAAACTCCAGGAAATGGGGAGTAAGTGAAACTGAGCAATGGTTGGGCAGATGAAGTTAGTTAGGGATAACCGTAGGGAGTATACCAAATGGTTGGTGCCGTTTATTCTGCGCTTCCTCATCAGTGACGGGAGTGCCGTATAGAAAATTTTGATGACTGTCTTCTAGGGGGGTATATACAAGCAGTGAAACGGTAAAGTGCGGTAATTCTCAAAACAATTTTTTTTCGACCATTCGGCCGGCGAGGCCGGCCGATCCGACTGGCCCTCCCTCTCAGGGAAAACTTCCCACCGGGACAAGAGTGAAAAAGGCCCTCCAAAGCGGTGCGATCCTTCATCCTCTCTGGTGGATACCGCCCCTACAAAGAGCCCGTTCGCATCTCTTGCTTTCTCATTTTTGCATACAACCTACATACTTGTGTAATGAAGTGAATGACTCTGTCATTACATGGTTCCAGTGCCGCATGGGATGATTATCCTTTGCTACACGAGTATTCACTCTGACAGACAGCCAAGCCAGCCCGAAAAGAAGAAAGTCGGACTTGACATCAACTGTCCATCAGATCCAGTCATTGTACTCTCATGTTTTGCCCACGAGAGTAAATCAGGAATTGCTAACCATATAGCGTCCTGCACTTCTCCCTTCCCACTGAATTCACGAGCGCGCCGTACATTGAACGGGTTTTGGCAAAACGAGTGATTCTCCAATGGAAATGTCCGACGAGCAGAGCGGCGCTTCAGATGTACATACAAAGCAAGGAGCATATGAAGCGGCTGCGACACTAGGGCAGGCCATCGCGTTGTGATCATTTTCAGCTAAATAGGACCCCCCTTCCAGATAGTGATTAAAATTAGATAGTTGTGTTTCTCAAATGATGCTGATCATTACGATGCCCACTTCCTTGGGAAAGGGATTTTGCTCGATGATTTTCGGACGATATAGCTTTTTCTGTCCGAAAAATCTCGGGCATGGTTTAGTTCGGAGCACAATGGAGCCCTGTTTTTCCCAATATTCGCGAAGTTCAAGAATGAAGTCAAAAAGAAAAAGAAGGGTTTTTAGCTGCTAGAAATGAGCACTTGGCGCGATACCGGGACAAATACTCGATTTTTCGGCAGTGGGGTTTGGCACTGTGCCAGCCCGCTTCCCACCAATTGTTTAGGCGTTCTCACAACAAAAATTGGTGCAAATGGGCTGGCGTTGTCCACCTCCCCCCCTCTGACACACCCCAGCGTCTGGAAAGAAAACGACAATAGGTCCCACGACTCCTTGGAGGAGTCGTTCTGAATCACGAACGTGCTCGTGACTACCTTTCGATGGTCGTGAGGCTTTTTTGGATGTCTTATAATGTGGCGTTTGGCATTTTAGCCCAACAACGAATTGCGAGCGGACAGCTGTGCGTGACTCACCAATGGAATTAGACATTCCACAAGAAATTTTCTCCAATAGGCTCCGCCAGCATGGTCATGCGCTATGGTTCATGTTCGTCTAAGAATTTTTGTTTGGTGTACAAGTATGAGAGCGCTCATTGTCCGAAGCATCGATTTTGTGCCAGTGCTTCGGCGGTGCCGACTGATTTAGCGCTCTCATTAACTCTATTGCATCTGCATCTGATCTTGATTGAAATTCTCGACCTCTTCTGTTTTCTGTGTTCCTGGCCCTTTGAGCAGCAAGCTGAAGTTTGAGCACTATTGACTCGCTCGACGGTAGAACGCAGTCAAGGTAACCCAAACGCTCTATAACTTACAGGTAATAAATAGATTCAAATGTTGAAATTTCGAAAGTTGTGGTTCCCGTAGGTCATAAGTATGGTAAGGCAGCCCTCTCAAGGAAATATGGTAAGGCAGCCCTCTCAAGGAAAATGTGAAGGAATTTCTAATAAGCAGCGCAGAGATTCACTAACAGACATGTTCACTAAAATACAAACGGCATACGCACTCCCGCGGATACTTTCCTGGTAATACGTGGAGAGAATGGGTCCATGGTAGCGCGCCATTTCCCTTCGAAAATGCGTGAAAACGGCGTTGGAGGGTGATGATACTCAGCGCCGTCTCCTATTTCGCCCTCGTTGCCGCACGACCAGCCACACATCTCGCACTGGCTAAACGAAGTTATTACGGTCTGCGCCCTCTCACTCCTGGCTTTTTCCTCCCACTGCTGAGGACATGTTTCGTCACTGGACCTCGGTAACAGCGCAAGCGGTGCACCCTGAGGATAGCGCGGTCGAAGATGGCATTTGGGTAACAGTACCTCAGCCCCGTTTCCGAGCCCTTTGAAAGAGAAAAATGGCAAGTTGCTGCATCTGCAGACCCATCCTCCTCGCGCATGACGAGGAACGTGTCCGGAGGTAAATATTCACTTCATCTTTGGATCGAGATGAAGCGCTACCGTGAAAACTCGTCAGCGGGAGTCTGGTGGGACATGCTGCAGTTGCTGTGGGGGTGAGTGGTCTTATTCTACCAGGCGAGGATTTGCTTGCATGGTCAGTATACCTCATGTGTTCTCATTCGCGTATATACCCCTTAGTGAGTAGGCTACATCTATTGGTAGCAGTGTGGTATGTTCCTCTTCAATCTTCCTCGGGAAGCTTGGGGGCGCGGGGAGGGGGGGGGGAGCGTCGTTTTGACGTTTTGAGAAGTGTCGAAGTTTGTGGAGGTCGAGCTGGAGGTTCTTCTTCCATCAAACATTCAAAGAACTCTGCCTATTTTGCTATTAGATTCAGGAGTGCAAATAGTGAGGTGTATGCCTACATACTCCGCAGGCAGTCCTTTCGGAAGCGCCAAGGATCAAGTGGAAAAATCTTTTCTACTTCCTATCCCACTTTTATAGTGTTACAACCTTATGATGCTTTTCGTTTTCTGCCCGTCAAGCTTTTTTGGATGCTCTCATTCAAGTTATATTGCTTCCATCTGTTCGCACAGCTGCTAGAAGTCTTCTAAGCTCCTGTTCCCGACATTCGTTGTTGTTTTGTAACCCAGCTCCTAATATTCACCAGGTCCCATTGCTTATCATTCCTCCGTACAAAATACCTCCAACCTTGTACGCTATGTCTTCTTCTTATTTTGAAATATGGATTACATTTTCCGTGTAAAACACATTTCAATATCAGAGTACATACGTTGTACGCAGTGGAATTCTCAGTGGGAGTCGTATTCAGCCGGTAGAGGGAGGGAGTCGTACTTGGCCTGAGATATCCTTCCCGGTGGATTAACCTTCTTGTTTCACGCGCGCTATTCACAACGTTGGGGGCTTCTCATAGGGGTGGGTCTTATTCGCCGTCGCGTCGCTTTCAGTCGAACTGCCATTTCTAAAAGTGCTGTTCCCGATAATTGGAAAACTAGTCGCTTGATGGCCTCCCCCCCCATCACCACCACCTTGAGGCCGATTTCTATGAAGAAATAGGGGAGTTGCTATATAGCGGGGAAAATGGCGAAAGAACGAAGTGAAACGGTCGAAAACCTGCGAAGAAAGCCTTCCTCCCTTGTGACTCGAAAAGCGATTTTGGTACGAGTTTCCCTTAGGCATCTTGCCAGTAAATGTTTCAGCATGTTGCAGGGCCTTAAAAGCGCCTGCTCAAGTGCGCGGAATTCCGTCTTGCCAGGCGTATCAATCTGCTCATCTTGGGGATTTATCGTGCCAGCTGCCTTTAAAATTACACGGCCGATGGCAAGATGACGGTTTTGACCCTCATTATACGGACCATGAAGCACTAATGAGGTGCTAATTAATACTGTGAAGAGAACACCAAGGAAAAAAAAGGGTCATTCTCAGTTTCCTCACAACCTATGTCGCCCTAGTTCGCGTTGCACTGGGGTGGGCCTTTTTGAGGGGTTTCGAAGAACAAACATCTTAAAATTTTCCAGCGCTGGTAATGTTTCTCAGCCATCCTTTTCCATGACTTCTGGGAGGAATTTCTGCTTGGCATGGCAGCGAGCGGATTCTTTGCGATCATACGGTGCCTCTTGAGGAGACTTGTAGGCTTTTGTTAAGCTAATGGCACCTGACCTGACAAGAGTCCACACTTGACACTAAGGAGCACAACAGAAGTTACTCAAATGGATTAGCGAGTAAGGAGAAATGCTCCCTCACAGTAAAACCGTATCCAATCGTGTACCGCTTGTTTTTTCACACCGTCCCCGAGTTGCCAATGGGGTCCCGCGAGCGATACCTGACCAACAGTCCACATCATCTCCCGTCCATATCCCCTGAACACTCTCCCATGTTACCCACATCCTTCATATCCTGGAGCAGAGGGTGGGAGTGGCTGCGAACTTCTTGGATATGGGATGGTTGTCTTTTCTGTGAGATTTTTTCGTTTCAGACGGCTTTCATGCTGCTGCTAGGTAGACGAAGGCGTGATCACAATTATCTCGGAACGGCACTGGTCCCCATCCAAAAGCAGCCCAGCTCATGATATGGGCCTGCTTCGCTCCCGTTAGGGCCCAAAACTTTCCTCCTTCTTCTACCTTTCGAACCCAGGACCTGTCTGTGCCTGAGTTGCAAGGGTTGAGCTGAATTCTGCGGTGTGCTTTCTGAGAGCGTTTGAGCCATTAGCAATGTTTACCCATAAGCTTTTGAGTTCCAATTGCGTGAAGCTACAGATTTATGAGGCTCACATCCAGTCAAACTGATTGCCCGGAGAGTCCCGCTGCAAGCCCACTTTTGCGTTTTCGTTCTCCCACTCTCCATTAATCCCTAATCAACAACGTTGTCCTCTTTCCACCCCGTCGCTACCTATTTCTGTAGACATGTATCCTTGTTTTTTAGCCCAGAGGGATATTACCCCATTTTTTCTCAGGGCAAGCCATTGCAAACGTTTTTTCTGGACATCGTTATGAAGTTTTTTGGGTAGATTTAGGCTCTGAAGAGGCTATAATTGCTCCAGATTTCTGCGAAAGCACGGTGTGTTCTGTGACCCATGTGGGCCGCACACTGCAGTCTAACGAGTTTATTGTCGCAAACACGGGTTCGCTTGAGGTCTAAAATAGCACCAGCTTTATTACTCAACGCATCCTTAGCTGTGATGCAGTTCAGAAAATAGAAGGCAGTCTCAAGCTGAGGAATTCAGCATGAAAAAGCAGTTCCGCTGGAATTTAATTGTTAAGCGAAGGATAATTTTCGGGCAGCAATATGGGACAAGGCAATCGCAATCGCCGCTCAGGTGGGCGCGGTGAGCAATATGTACCCAAAAACGGCCATATATGCCTACGATTTCGTAGTCTACGTGAAAGCCGGTGCTTCAGTGGACAGAGTAGTGGAAATTAAGAAAACGTCGCGCTTATTGCCGCGCGCGACGGAGCGGCAAATTATGATCATCTTGATCGTCCACTCTCGAGCAGAGCGTGTGCTGGGCCATTGTAACCAGAATATCATAAAGGTTGACAATTCAGATTGAACGAGCAAAACACGAAGGATCTTTTTCGACATCGAGGGTATTTGGAATTTTGTAGTGGTTTGTTTCGCCTTCGCTCCCCTTCGTTCCGTCGAATCACCTTGTACTCATTGGCCTCTGAGGCTCCTTAGTGGATAGGTGCCGTATCAATTGTTTCTGGGATGCGCCACACATTTTACTCCCATTCGGAATCTTAGAGGCAAGGCAACCCACAATGGCAATGGCTTGCTGGGCCAGCCGATGAACACATCAGTGTTATTTATCCGGACGAATCTGATCCCAATTCATAATCCCCAAAGCGAAGAAGGCTTGGGTGATCTGGGCGTGAGCCAATTCGGAATTTAACCCCCATACAGCGGGCGCGAACGATGATAAGTGCGGAACTTGCCACTACACCACTTTCGCCCCCTTAACATTAATTAGGTGAGAGAACCATGAAAAATAAATCCATTGATCTCACAGGAAAATCCATCGGACCAATGAGGGTGAGTGAAGTGGATAGAGGAATCCCAGCCTTGTAAGCCCTTTCCTGTCAAGTCCTGCCCAGGCCAAAAAACTCTTCCTTCCTTCTACGTCGGTTAATTGGTACACACTTCACTTGGCTCCATCAATTCATTTCTCAAGATGGATCGTATTCAAAATGACGCTGGGGAACTGAAATGTGTTTCAGACTACAAAATAAGATATTAAGGCAGCTTCGAAGGCTCAGCAAGACCGCAGGCGTCCTCCCTCGTTCGAGTAGGCCGGTCCACTGCCGAACAATGGAGACGGGAGTTTTCTGAGCCCATTTCACGGCATGCATACATAGACGGGCGCTGCGGCTCGTAATTCTTTCAACTCTTTAAAAAAAATTGTGCTTTGCGGATCATGACTTTAATGCAGAATGCTGGGGATATATGTTACCACAAGAATGCTGAGTCGTGGGCAAAAGTCGTGCCCCAGGCGGGATTCGAACCCGCACCTCACGCTTTCCGGGCGAGTGCGCTATCCGTTACGCCACCAGGGCCGCTTTTACCTCTCTCAGCTTAACGGCTTTTCGGAACGCGTACTGCGGCGTTAAACAGCAGTTATCATAACAAAACAGCTTCAAAAACATCTAAAGCCTTCGGCCTCGCGCTTTCATGCCGAGTGTCCCAGTCGATTAGTGCTGGACGGCCTCACCAAGTTCATACGTGTGTGAGTGCTGATAGGCTACGGCATAAAAGCCGTTAAGCTGAGAGGGTAAAAGCGGCCCTGGTGGCGTAACGGATAGCGCACTCGCCCGGAAAGCGTGAGGTGCGGGTTCGACTCCCGCCTGGGGCACGACTTTTGCCCACAACTCAGCATTCTTGTGATAACATTCGGAACGCGTACTGCGGCGTTAAACAGCAGTTATCATAACAAAACAGCTGGGGATATAGTTTAGCAGAATGAAGGCACCGACACTTTGTAGCTCTACTCTAAAATCAACGCTATCAGTTGACGGTATTCATCGGTGGCCCTCAGTGTCTTTGCCGCCTGGTCTCTCCTCCGGGCTCTCAGTGTTTCTTAACCGTACTCTTTCACATGGCTGCAAAACACTGGATTGCGTTTTTCAGGGTTTGTTTTACTTTGGCCTTTCCGTGCAGGGCTTGTAGCACAAGTTTAATATTTGAACCTCAGTTCCCATAATTTCTGAGATGTACCTTTCAATCCCTACTGAGTGAAGGAATCTCCCCCTCGCCTGATTCATCAAAGGCCACGGCAATATGTCACACACTGTCAGAATCATTTGGCATCTTTACAATAGTCCATCCCTACAGGTCCACCGAGACGCAGCTGCTCGACCATATGCGATGATGAGTCGTCTCTGTTGCGCTTTTGAGTAACAATTTTGATCGATTGTCTTGTCATTTGGCTATCTCTGGCCGGAGGTCGGCGCTGGTGCTCGCAGCAATTAATCGAGGGTGTGGCGAAACGTGATGAATGATGGTTGATGCCATTCTCAACTGTGGGCGTAATTCGATGTGGTTTTGCTTTTGTTCGTACACCTTTGACCGGAATGCCATTAATCATTGAGGAAAACAGCACTAACTGGTACCGATAACCAACTCTGTTGCTGACAGTAAAACCTCTAGTGCAAAGGCAAGTTATGACTCATGTTCAAAGAGTCCGTTTAGATAGCTATAGACTGGGTGAGTCACAGTTGTTCTCTAGAACATCTCAAAAAGATAAATAAGTGGCTCATCTTAAAGCATCAATGGAGCCAGGGCTCAACATCGGACCACCCTCCCAAATTCCACCGAGAGTAACATAACAAAAATGATTTAGGGACGACAGCTTGCCTTCACAGTGGAGTCACGAATCAGCAGCCAATCAGCAGTCAAACAAACAGCAAAGTCAATACAACTCTCTGCTCTCGAAGAAGGGCAACGGTTCCACCTCCGGCACACTGCAGTAACCTCCTACTCCAAATTATCCCAACATGTTCCAATCGAGTGGGGGGAATACACAGTGCTTGTGGGCTCCTAAACGGGAAAGTTAGTGGTGAAGGGGGTTTCCCCCATTCTCAATAATACTCCCCGTCTTCGGCGATCAAAATACGACCCCCTGATTAGACTTACTCATTGATGATGATACCCACGTAATTCCCATAGATGCTGCGCAGTGAGCGGAATACCCGCTCTGAATCTGAAACTAGTCTCTATTGCTCCACTTATGCTCAACCCGGCCAGGCCCTGACCCACTTTGATGAGCGTAACCTTTTCGGCTTAAACAGCTGATTCTCAGAACCTCGATCTGTTTGGACCTCAGTCTTGTTACTTACAGAAAATCGGACGATTATCACGTTTTTGCCCTGAGAAATACTCCAAAGGGCTGGCCCTGAGCCTGTAGCCCTTTTCAGCAGTCGGTAGACATTTATAAGTGCAACTGGCGAGTAACCAACCCAAAGCAGTAGGAGGTAACCGAATACTCAACCAAAAAAAACTCAACCAAAAAAACTCAAACAAAGAAAGCTGTGTACTTTTCCCGG
>MU912698.1:14699-40055 GCA_036418165.1 Cooperia oncophora
TTTCCTTATCACGTTGTTGAAGTAACTGTCATTTTTTTCGCGAATGCGAGAATGGAAGAGAATGAAAATTGTGAAAAAGCATCCATTTGACTTCAGCTGAACATTGTCTCTCTTGGAGAGGCACAACCTTTTGCGAAGCGGTATGCGGTACTCGTAGTTTCAGGTGGCTTCACACCAAGAGTAACGCGGAGATTTTTTGAGCAAACGCGAGTTCTGTTCTTCCTCACGATGGAAACAACGAGCACAATGTAGAGAAGAAATCTACACAGTTCCGAAAACTAAATGATTTCCTCTTTCTAATGAGCTCAACAATTTCGCTGTTACTCTATTGTGAGCGTGAATTCGCCCGCCGCGGATGGTAGCATACACAGGAAATTCCTGAGTTGTGGTGGGCGTGGCTGCGCTTCACTAAACGTGGCAGTTGCTTCCGAAGAGATGTTTTCAATTTGACCCAAATGTGGCCGTGTCTCTGTGCGACACAGAACAAGATGACAGTTGTCTCAGACTGAAATATTCCACGAGTAACCCATTCTATGCCATGTTCAAATGCCACGCCTAGTCCATCTTAGGGATAAGGAGTGTATTTAGCGTAAAATGAAGTTTTCTTCACCGTACGCCAAAACAGGTTTTAATTTTATTCAGCTCACGTTTCGGCAAAATCGCCTTTTCTAAAGGCCTGCAAGCGTATCGAGCTTCTTTTTATGCTTATTTATGACTTATTATACTTGACGTGTTTATTATTCTTGGCCGGTTGTACCCAATTCGATAAACGCCAATTACCAGATCATTTTGCGGCAACCGGAGGGAGATATTGTGCCATTCTGGGTGAAGGGAGTGGAGACCATTTAGCATTTCAGTACTCTCGACAGAGAACAAGGTTTTATCATCAGTCTAATCAACTACCTGTTCAGTTCTCAGCAGTGACATATACAATTATCTTCCATTTCGCCTTCCTACTCATGAATTTGGATTTTTATTCTGGTTACAGTATCGATAAACCTGATTTCGCATAGGCGGGTATCTTGGAGAACCCGTGACAGATTGTACCGGCTCTCTTTTTTTCTATCACCACATGAGCGTATTCGTTAGCCAGTCATCTTCTTTGAGAAAAAAAAACACATTTCACATTTCAAAAACACATTCCACTGATTCCGATCAGATCTACGAAATTTGTATGCGCAATCACCAGTTCTAATCGGTAGTCGTACAGTGCCAAGTGGTCGGCTCCCTGCGGTCATTTCTACTTTTGTTCTCCTTTACTTCTAATTTATGTGACAAACGTGCTCTGTTTCCATTCTCTCCATTAATAAATCTGATGGTCTAAATTTGATGAATTTACTTTCGAGATAAACAACACACAGCAAAATCTGGTTACCCGATATTTGACCACCGTTAGTCACAGCCGGTGCCGCAGGCGTGTACTCTGTGTCAGTGGTTCTCGGCATGATCGGTTTTTGACCAGTGCCTTGTGTTTTTGAGGATCTTGATCTTTTTGAGGGCATTTCTGCTCCGAATTCCCAACAAAGGATTGTTGATTTTCCCATTTCTGTTTTTTTGGTTTCATTCCAAATGACGCTTGTGGTGGGTTCGACTCGACTAGCCTTTCCTTTTCCTCCTGCTACATCTCTATAAAATGGAAGCGTAGCATCGATATAAACGAACAATCAATGGACGATTCATCGATTGTTCTATGATCTTCTCCTTGTGATGACTGTCCCAAGAAAACTGAAACTCTTCTGCGTTATACGTTTGAAGTGCATTTGAAAATTTGTTACGCCCTACAGCGTGCATTAAATGCAAATTTGAGAAATTTGGTTAAATACTCAAGGATATAACTCCACTAGACATGCTGACCATTCCCATTGTAAGTTATACAACCTGCGGGCTGATGGTGACCTGTTATTCGAGAGACTTGCAGCATTCTCCTATGAACTTCCTTATTTTCGCTTTCGGTCTTATCTGTCGAGGTGTTATACTGCTATATTTGACCTCAAATGTTCTTTTGCCTATCATCCTCGTTTCAGCAAGCCTCATTGTTAGGTTCTGCTCTGGGTCTAATGGATCCTGTGCGATAATAGTGCTGATTATCAGTGCACAAACTGGAGGTGACTTGTGGGACCTGTCTGACTTGTATCCTTATTGGGTAATATCTAGAGAATTCCGAGCTTTATTACATATATTCTTTGTAACTGGGAAAGCAATACAATATCCTTTGTCGATTATTTGGCTTACGATGGTGTTGACCATAAGCCTTTGTTAGGTCTGCAGAAATTGAAGACATGATGATGACCACGGCACACCGGATTTTGATCGAGTGATCGAACGACGGCACCTCCTAAAACGGGCCCAACGCCTCAACCTCCTTTTAACGGTTTGTTTCTTTTTCGTAATATTTTTCGTATTTCGCAGTTAATGGGGCGCACTCTACAGGCTGGATCTTACTGTACTTGGCCGAGCGTCGGCTTTGTTACATAGCAATCGAAGTTCAGTATTTCGTTTTCGTTCATAAGAGGCCTCATAAAACAGCCTCAACTTAGTAAGCATTCCTTGATGCTTTTCTTATGCTCTACACGAATACTCAAAAAGGATGGGGAACGGTTAGGACTCCACGAGGGGTCACCGCCGCAGCCGCGATTGGACGAGATTTCTGCGATTGCCCGATTACGGTACCTCCCTTTAAACAAGTTTGGCATTTTGCCAAAATTGATTGGGATAATCAATAGAACGCTGTGGCTTCCCTAACGCTGCTGTGCTCATCATCTTAATGCTGTCTTCGTCCTATTCTAATAAGCTTTCTCGTCTTTAGTTACTTGGTGAGTTTGTTTATTTCTTTTTTTCCGTCTATCTCCGCTTCCATAACTACTTTTTTCAGGTTAAACAGAAGTAAACAAATAAGGTGGGTTTGGAAGATCTAATTTAATTTTGTTTTGTTTCCTTTCATTATGATAATTAAGTGGTTGGGTTTTTTTGTAATTTTCCACTATTCGGTTTGCATGATTGTTAGTGCACGTTAGTATACTTTTTTGTTTCCCTGTTCCCATATTTCTTCCTCTCTTTCTTATCTCCTATCTTCTTATTTCCTTTCGTTTCTTTTATCAATTCATTTGTTTCTTTGCCAGTAGGGGGTTGTTTAGTGGCAGAACTGGTATGATTCTGGCCCTATTCAACTCTTTTCTGGCATAACAAGTTCTTCTGACATCTAAGTAATCTTGAGTTATCGATTGACTGCCCTTAGTCTGCCCAGTGGCAGTTAAACTGGGTAGGCCAAAAAACGGGCGGTCGATTTGCGTATATAAGACCACCACCCCGCTCCAGTCCTTCTTAAACAGTATCTGCCCTCGTTCACTCTACTTACTTTTCGTTTCTGCTTACTTTTTTCGTCTATGTACGCTTTACTGCTTTTTTTCAGGTTCGTAACAGAAGCGAACAAATAAGGTGAGTTCAGTGGTCTAATTTCTTTCATGTTTTATTCTCCATCATTACGATAATTATGTGATTTTTTTCTTTGTAATCTCCCATTCGGTTGCTTGGTTGCTTGTGCACTTTCGTATACTTTTTTGTTTCCTTGCTTGCCATTTCTTCCTTTTTTCTTATCCCCCTATCTTCTTATTTTCTTTCTTTTCTTTAATCATTTCATTGTTTGCTGCCGGTAGGGGGGTTGTTTAGTGGCAGAACTGGTATGATTCTGGCCCTATTCAACTTCATTTTTTTCTCAACAGATTCTCATTCCGGTCAGAAGTAAACAAACAAGGTGAGTTTAGTTTTTTTTTTGTGCCTTGTCTTTATATAACATGACGCATAATTAAAATGTGGCTATGGGGTCTTTGTTTTGAATCTTCTATTCTTCGCTTGTATGTCTTCTTCATATGTCCTCAAACTTATTTTTTAGGTTTTCGATCCTTCACTTGACGAAACGGTTACCAATTCGGAGTCGTCCGATGCGAAGATGGACCAGTCTATCTACCTGTGATAAGTTATTTAATATTAGGATTTTTGCACTTTTTTTCTCAATCTGCTCTACCTTATTTTTCTTGTATTGCGTGGTATTTGGATGTGTAGGTTAGGCCACGCTTTACTTTGCGAATGTGGAGAATCTTCTTTTTCGATCTGATAGTGAGCGCACTCAATTGACACATCTAATAATCTCCACATCGCAAGGTATAAATGCGGCATGTCCGAAGTTCTTGTGCACATGGTTGGTACGATCCAGTGAATTGTTAGGTTTGCTCTGTTCAATATTTTGTGTACTGGATGGTGATTTGATAAAGATTGATATGGTCAAGTGCATGAGGGAGAAAGCACTCCAATCTCACCTTCAGTTTAGAAGTTCAGATGATCTCATAATAATCTAGAAGGTGGGAAGGAGTGTTTTCTTCCCCGCATCTGTTAAAAAACAAAAGGTTTATTCCGAGAACATGAGTGAAATTCTGTATTCGTTTGGGATTGTGGCCCCAATGGGGGCCGTTGGGTTAACGACGTGACGGGCTGCGTCGGATGGTCACGTGGGAGACGGTAGCTGATCTAGAATTGGAAGTTGTTGCAGGAATGTTATCACAACAAGCGACGTTTAACATACCTCAGTTTACTTTATTTCTTACGAATTGAGACATACGCCGGCAGTAGGTGGTAATTGTCACCGTGCGTAGGAAGCCGCGACTTCTATCCATGATGGATTTGAAGCGCCGCATTT
The DNA here is from genome assembly GCA_036418165.1 of Cooperia oncophora. Classification (NCBI taxonomy): domain Eukaryota; kingdom Metazoa; phylum Nematoda; class Chromadorea; order Rhabditida; family Trichostrongylidae; genus Cooperia; species Cooperia oncophora. The sequence goes on from MU912698.1 coordinate 19,390, forward strand.
CTCTCTCCACTCGGCGCCTCCTCGCAATGTGCACCTTTCCTCCTGCTCTTACTGGTAAACCCATGAAGGGAGATGAGCAACTTGGCCAAGCGTGGGAAGCGCACTCCAACCACGACGCCCAGTACCCTGATACAATATGAATTGAGGTGCGAATGTGCTGCCTTTTTCCGACTCGCTTACCTGTTGAAGGACTCGGCGACGTTGGACGTCCTCAGTTCCGAGACATTCCATTTGCACCACATGTCCTTGAATGGTCCTGCGTACCAAGTGGTACGCAGGTACTCAAGGAAATCGCGGCAGCTGTTGTACGCGGGATGACCGGGCGGAACTGGAGGACGGAACAGGGCAGGAACTTTCGGGTGGAGGTGTTTCGGGAGGAAGACGAGTCCCTTCAGTGTGCACCACCATTTTCTTACCGCGGAGATTCTCGCCCGGCCTTTTACGAACTTGCGCAACCCGAACCTCTCCCTCCTCCTGTTCCATGCATGGGCCAGGTGGAATGCGCAGCCCTCCACAGAGGCCCTACGAAAGACGGCCTTCGCTGCTCTTATAGCGGCTCTCTCAAAGTCGAGCACAATGCGGAGGCCTTCTCTCGCTGGCGGTGTCATTGCCTCCCACACCATCCGGAGGATCTTCTCGTAGACCACATACGTCTTCCTGAAACAACAACTTTTCGATGGATCATTTTAGCTTGATCATGATTGAGTGAGAAGTAAGTACTTCGTCGTAATAGCGAAGACCAAGGGCATGTCGACGCCGTTCGTTGTTACTCCATGGATTACATAGAGCTGTCCCGTCTTGTTGGTGACGTTCGGCTGCAGGTTGTGCACACCGTCCATCACCAGAGCATGGAGACCAGCGCTGCATGCTCTCTGAAATCGAAGCTGAGCGGGGCGGGTGCTGTTATTTCGTGAGATTGCTATGTTACCTCAATCACGCGAGCAGCGAAGTAGATGTGAAGGTCTTCGGTAGAATACTGGAGGAATCGCGTGCCGTCAGGAAGGCAGGAGTAACGTTCTGGCACTTCCCTCATCGACACGCGATGATCATGCAATTTCTTCACTGCCCTGAAAAGGGGTACACATGAAAATGGTCGACAAAAAAAGCGCGTAGGGAGTAAGTCACCTAGTGAGAGCTTAGCCTAGACTCGTAACCCTTTCCATAGAAATAGTGCAGGATCTCTTCACGCAGTGCAGGATCTGCAACGAAATGTTGAGGATTGCTCCGGGGTGCGTACTTGCAGCTAGAGAAACGTAGGTACCTTCGTCTGAGAAAAAGTCTATAAAGCTTCCTAGCTCGTGCCACAGCTGCCTCGGGGTTTTGTCGGCAAGGTGCGGCGAGGCGGCGACTTCATGGCATCTCTGAATGTCAAATACTGTCACTGCAGCAGCTTACTCACACCAACACAAAACATACTGGCTGTATCCTGTGCGTACTTCCACGGCACACAGACATGCGGCAGTAGGCAGGGATCCTCAACGAAGCTTTGGTAGTTGAGTACCTGAAACAGCAGTAGTCATAATGCGGGCACCAGCAAGAAACGTAGTGTCCCGTACCGCGACGGAGGTCGTTGTCTGTTGTTTTCTATAATACATCCCGTGCAGCGGTATAAGTCGTGGCCAGAGCTGGACCTCTGGTGCTCGAACGCATAGCATAGAGGACTACCTTGAAATGAAACATCATGAGGTAAGGTATGGACTCCATCGAAGATCATTGCGCTCACCTGGGATTCTGGTACTTCATGACAGGATGTGTACCCTTCTGGCTTGTGCTGGCTATCCCAGGGAAGAGACGACCATATCGCTGCCGGGGTTCTCGAGACGGTGGTGGGCTTCCACTGCGTTGTGGAGGGGCAGCTGAAGCTGTTGGTGGAGGCCTGTCTTGACGAGGGGCAACTGAATGAATGATGGGATAGGCTCATTAGTTCGCTTTCATCATGACGTCACTTTAACTACATACACTTACCACTCGTCAACAAGCCCAAAAGAGTGACATAGTTGGCCATGTTCACTCGACTGGTGGATGGTTGTCCATCCCCAGAAGCTGAAGTTGAATAGTTAATTAAAGAACAGCACATTTCAACTCAAAAGCTTACATGTGCCCAATGCGGCCGTGTCAGAATAGCCCTGAGGAGGGCTGTTGGGTTGAGAAGTAGGATGCGTAGGATTCGTAGGCATTGTCTTAGACAACTGATGTGGTCTGGTACTACATTCTGTCTTCCTTGTAACCCAGAAATGTTTCGATATCCTAGAGGCTCAAAAACGTTCGTTGCCGTGAAGTCGCCAAACGCCTGGGGACCTCGCGCTATGGTTGGGCCTCCTTCGGGGTCACATATCTGGCGAAAGACGTATGCGTTATTGCATCACTTTTTGCCTAGACAAGGCAATCTGTGGATGTAATCTTCATGAGGCACACCATCGTTAGGGTTCCGCGATAGGGGAGGGGGGGGGGCGTTTGACCGTTGAAGTGAGGGATCGTAGTGAGAGTGCACTTAACACCGAACAGCGCGGAGGTGTCAGTAAAACTCCTAAAACTCCAACTTCGTAAGTACCGTGTGACTGGATAGGACAAATCAAAGTCCTCGAAAAGTTTATGAACTTTCGAACCCTATGCATAGGTTTGCCAGCGTGAACACGCAACCAAGGCAAGCCTGATATCTTGCGCTCTGCTAAGGCTGAGGATTGAAGATAACCGTCCATTAGGTCCAGCGCAGTGCTATGTAGAAGTTTTCAGAGGATTCGGTGATCTAATCATTTCATATATGACTCCACACCGAAAAACAATCGGTGAAATAGCATTAGTCATGACTTTTTATTCGAAAGTGTAGCGAAAGAAAAACGCATATCGTACATCTATAGTTCGCGTACTCTGTAACCATCCACGTTGCATGTTCTGCTGTATCTGTGTAATAATCTTTTGTGCCAAAGAAAAATTCAATTCGCGACCAATTTATTGCAAAATGGACATCAATGCACATAAAAACACTCTCATACATCAGCAGCACTCGAAATTATGATCAAAATTGTTGTCATCAGACATACACAAGTTTCTTGACAAGTACTCCATCACTGACAGCATGGGCGGTGAGGCGGACGAAGAAGAACTGAAAACATCACGATAACAACGCGTAGTATCAACAGCTTCCATAAAAAGCACACTAATAGCTGTTTAAAAAAACAAATTGGAGAGTATCGCTTACATTGACCACAGCAAAGGAAAGAAAAATCCCGTCGATGACTGCAACTCAGCGTTTGCGGGGCGGACGAAGAATAACTAAAATTCACAAAATCACCCATCGCCCAACTATCGAGCGAAAATGGTTTCATGACTCGCGAAGAAAATTTATGAAAGAAACAACAAGTTAAGAAAAAAAAGTGAAAAACCAATAAGCCACCTTTTGTTCGTACATAATGCTCACCACCCATCTGAAAAAAATCAATAGAAGCACAGTAAAGGCAAGCATTGCAAAAGAAGTGTTTATGGATGAAACAATAAAAAAAACAACTGAAAAATAAATAGCTTACCTCCCACCCACGCTCAAAGCTGGCTACTGAGTACCTGAAAAAAACTGCAACAAAAAAATTATATCGTAAAGCACTATGGACGGAAACCCGAAGCATACATGAAAAATAAAAACAACGCGAAGAGGAAGGCTGAGCAGCACTCAAGTGATTCAAAGAAAATTAGAGGAAGAAAGCGAAACACTGCAGGAAGAAATGAAACCATGAAAACACATACAAGGTAAATATAAGATGACTGGGAAAAGGAAACAGGAATGAAAACGATGAAAGTCTACCAAATTATAGAGTGGACGGATGCGAAACGAGTGCTCGGATGCAAATCGCCGCGCACACGGGAAAATCGCCGCGCGCCCCGCCCCTCCGCTGCCGCGCCGCGGCGAAGGCTGACCTCTCGTGGAGTCCTAACCTACACCCGTCGGATTCTCTTCCTCTTTTCCCTCTTGTGTTAATATAATAAATGAGTTTAGAATGAGATTTTTTTGTTTCCAATCAGGGCACAGCGTTCGATGGGGATTCCCTATGGGGGGGGGTCGTATGAGGCCGCCAAAAGGGGGGGGGTCGTATTTGGGCTGGGAAAAATTTATTTTTATAGTTGATTTTTCTCGCTTTGCGGACGTTTTGGAGGGGGGGGTCGTATTTGCTCATTGTTGGGAGGGGGGTCGTATTTCTGTCTAGGAGTTACGTGGTTCACTTCATGAGTTTTATGAATTTTCTGTGTTATAGGTACTATGTACGCCCGTACGATGTACGTCGCATGCTTACTACATACCCCCCCCCGCTCGACAACTTTTTCGCCGAGTATAAACCACAACCACAGTCAGCTAGTCAGCCAATCCAGTGTCATTCATGGAAAAGTCGTCGACATCGTACGAGCATGGGGGGGGGGGGTCGTAGCAGACCCTGAAAAAGGCGGGGGTCGTAAAGGCTCGACCAAAATCCCCATCGAATGCTGTGCCCTGTTTCCAATTGCCGTTACACACCATCATATACAGGGGTCACGACCCTGTAGCCTGATAGAGCCAGTGCCTATGTTGTATTACAGTGCGTTAGACCTACAGTCCTCATCATTGCGGACCGGTGGGGCGTGGCAGTGCGGCTGCGTTTGGTGCGGTTTGGCAAAGACGTTCTGCACCAGTTTTTGAAGCGGGCAAGTGCATTACTGTATAATATCCTTCGTATTACTCGTTTTCTACCACTTTTTGTCGCATACGCGTTGCAACAAAAAGGCTGAGAACGGCTTCAACAGTGTGCGCACTCCTTCTGGCTGACACGCCCCACCGGTCCGCAATGATGAGGACTGTACAGCATTACTAGTGGTGATGAGTCATCGGCATCAAATACTGAACCGTACCGACATTGTCAGAGAGGTAATGTCAAATGTTTTGCACTACCAGGGCAGCCGTCCGCGAATGGTTTGTGGAAAGCATGCATTCGTCTCAGAACGATAGTAGTGTTGTCCTCCCTGAGCTCGTCGGCACTCATGGACGACGGCGCAAACGGCAACAAGAATCTACTCTTACACCTCAATAAGGCAACACTCAGGTATTTTACTATTTTACTCAATCATGTGCCTCGTCAGTGTATGCAGCCAGCGCAAGCTTTGCGCTGCACTACGCTGCATGAGCAGAGTCTCTTTTTTTGGTGCATATTTCAGTACTGGCGCTATTTCATCAACGTAACTCGCTTTTATGGGACAAAAGCTTTCTTATTCTGGAAATGTGCTCCCCGATTTTTGGTTTTGATTGAATCGGATGGACGAAAGCTGATTCGGCCGAGTCAGCTATCGGTCTTGATGCTATCCTTGTATTCATAGCGAACTAGGGGCCAGAATCAACCTCACTACGACAGAAGCAAGGGGGATATTTCACGAGTGGTGGCGCTATTACACGCGTGCACCCAACAACAATCGGAATAAGAAATAGACATGGATAGAACCCTCTATAATAACGCAGTGATTTGTTTCGTCCCTTACCTCAGACAACTGTAATGTTTCGTCCCTTACCTCAGACAACTGTAACTTCTTCAACCCCGGGACTCCTCAGTGAGGTGCGGTTGATGAAATGAGGAAGCATTGAGGAAGGATTTGACAAGAAATATGGAGGTTGACACGAGACACTCACGTAAAATCATGCGATAAGAAGGTACGAAAAAGCATGGAACTAAAAATCAAATGAAGTGAACATTCCAATGACAGGATGCGCGTTTGATTCTAGTTGATAGCCTATAATGTAGAATGAAAGGAGCTATCCTACTGTATACAATCCGGTATATCTATCTATCTGTCTGTCTGTGACTGTCTCAGTTGCTGTAAGAAGTGGATCTTGATGGGTGATAGGAGCTGCGACGGAAACCTATGGGTGGTTGTCAGGGGGTCATATCAGCTGAAGATCTGATAAGAGGTGTCAGAAGGGGAGGGCCATGAGCCCATAGCGCGTGTCACGACGCAACAAAAGAACGTTAGATGGTTGATACAGGGTGATGGACATGAACATCGGTGGTGTGTGACATGAACTGCTACCAACTGCTTTGAGCTTGCCTCAGTTGTCCAATCGTTGTCCGAATTCGCACAGAATGTATCACTGTCGTCACTCAAAACGGCGAACGAGAGAAACTAGAGACGCGTAAGTGCAACCATTGCAACCACGATTACTTTCACTCTGCAAGATGTCGTCATATAAGCTGAGCTTGCGTGTGTACATAGCGTTGCCTGGAGCGTCGTAGGGCGATTTCTTATGCTTTTGCCGGTGATTGGTTGCACGTCGTCCTGCTACTGGTCTTGTCCAACGTCTGAGAAACCCGTCCAAGGCGCCAACCAACAGCTATGTGGGTCTCTGTTCAGGGTGTGCTCAAGGTGTTTTCCCCTTCTTTCTGCCATTCATGGCGTACTGACTTATGATTGAGCATCTACTTCCCGTAACACTTGATCGCAGGAATTGGTTTTAGATCCAGTTACACTACCTCCAAGGGGCAGCATTTGCGCCGACAGAGAAGACGCAGTGAGAGATAGAGAACAGACAGAAATGAGAAGGCACAGGCAAGCAGCGCGTTAGGCTATGGTTATGCATGTGGCCGGACGTGCGGCAGCGCGGGCGGAGGTGAGCGACGGCACTAACGGTGGGGGGGGGGTGGTTGATTCTACAGTATGTCTTCGAAACCGGATATTTGGGTGTTCATTCCCTGTATATCTTACAATCATGCAATATTTTATTCATGTAATGAAAGATGGGCAGTTTTCTACAAGTTCTTAAAAATCGAATTAACAAAAAATCCGTAAGCAAAATCAGTGAACAAAGCTTTACAAATAACAAATCATATCACCATTCACGGAGACTCAGGACAGCAATCTCTCAATCTCGGCGGTCATTCCTTTAGGAGACGTAGTTGGTGCATACCTGAATTCAGATTTTGTCATGTATAGAAAACAGTAGACAAAATATGCAACTGCTTCCTCTGCCCGGACAGAGTTCCCAACAGCGTTCTGTTTACAGGCGAGTCATGTACTCCTTCACTTCACTTCATAAAGAAATTAGGGCGAAAACAAGCCGACCAATTCACATGTGACCTTGCCGTACCGTCTTTAATGTTTCCACTACAATTTCTAGATGATAAGCGGGCCAGGGCTGCCGCTAGAAAAGTCTCCGTAAAATACGCCCCTCCCCCTAATTCCCTCCTCTGATACGACCCTCCCCCTCCCTTTCCCATCCTACCTGCCACTTTTCTGGATTTCCTGTTGATACCACTTTTTCTAGTTTTTCAAAACTTCCCGAAAATTTTCTAGTTCCTCCCCCCCCCAAAGCTTTGCTGTTGTGGGGGAGGCCATCAGCAACCAACTACTACTTTCATCCATCAGAAATAGTAATTGTCTAGAACTTGAACGGCGCCTCCAAAGGCTGGGTCCGGAATCCTCTCTCTCAACAACGAACGAGTACGACTCCCCCAACCTTACGGCATGCGTGAAACAAGAAAGAAACAAATCTCAAAAAAATTTTCTCAGAATAAATACGCCGCCCGATTTTCCCCAGCGACCAAACACAACCCCCCCTGGGGATTCCTCGATGTTTGGCGTACCCTGATGATGACATATTGGCCAGCATTGTGGCTATCCTTTTCAGACTTCTGTAAAACAATACCTAAGATGTTTTATTAGCAAAAGCGTCGTGCGTGGATGCGGTGTGACTTTATCTTCCTAGATGAGTACTACGTGCTCCTCTCGTACCCCTGACAATGAGAACAGCTCCTGAAGCAGTCCCACGTAGCTTCAGGTCATTTGCCAGCTTGTAGTCGAGCAAATGCCGAAAGAGCATGCCTTGCCAATAAAAGAAAGCAGACACCTGGGCAGCTAGGCTTTGGTTGAGTGGTCGAATGTGCGGATGTTTTCCTTGAGGTTGCCACTGAGTGCGTCGGATAGTCATGATTGAAAAGGTCTCGCAGAAGAATATATTCATGCCTGCTCGTGGTCGGCGAAGTCTATTAAATCAACTCTCCAGCAGCCAGTTTCACGTAGATGGTGAGAACTGGTGCGACCCCCTAGTGCTTGCTCCAAAAGCAGTAGCCTCAGGATGCGATTTCAATCCATAATGCGAGACATTTTTACCAAAGATGACTGGATGAAGAGAATGACATTCATTTTCACTTTGCGGTCGGAAACGTGCTGCTGGTTTTTTTTATTGTGTGGGAAACTGAAGAGAAACGCAGAACGCTCAGATGAACGACATGAAAACGAAGAACGAGAAACATACAGGGGGGCCAAAAAAAAGTCATTTTGCCTCCATGACTTTCAAGGCGCTATAAGTTACACTTTATTAAATTTTTATCGGACATTTTTACTACCATATTAAAGAGCACATTAAATACTATAATGATACTCCGCCACAGCCTTCTGGAGGAGCGCCATCGAGAGATTCGGCCGCGCGAAAGTGAGTGGGTACCGGAGTTGAGCGAGATCGTTGATTTCTCCGCCACTGTAGACCACCCTGTTGAGCTCCGCCCGAACTAGGTAATTGAGTGGGTTCAGGTCAGGGGACATATTTTCAATATTACATCTTCATCAGGTACGAAACGCCCTTCCATTCGAAGTAGGCGGGAGTTTTTCCAAAACCCTTCGATTCCATGTGGTGGCACCCAAACCTGTAGCAGCACAAGGTCTCCAAGAAGGTACGGGCGACCACATGTAGGGAGGATATCCTTCTCGAGTTACTTGATGTAACCGCCAGCGCTCACCTTCAGTCGGGGTCTACAAAGAAAATATCGGTCTTCCATTCCAGGTACGGCCGGTCCACACCATCAACCCGCGCCTTGGTGAATGGGGTGAAGATGATGTCCTGGACCGTAGCGACGTTGCCGGAGCTGCTCGATGTTTGGGGTCTTGCAGATCAAGAGTACTGGTCTCCAGGTAGCTATCCATGGGTGATTCCATTCAAGAAGTTCCGCAGCTGTTTGGAGGCCACGTGAATTCCAAAGGCGTTCTCCACTCAGGCCGCGACTGGAGATGACTTCATATTTTGGTGTACATGAAGGTGAATGGCGGCAGCCGGCTCCTGCTTATAGAGGAAGATCTTGGGTATCTTCCGCCCTGGTACTCATATCCACTTCCTCTGTCTGGGCTGCGAAAACTTCGCTCATATGTGACTCGGCCGGAATGACTTTTTTTTGCCCCCCCCTGTATAGATGAGCGACACCGCTGCCCACAGTGTGCCGTTTGCAGCTGATTCAAGAAACCTGGGCAAGTACGAAGACAACCTGCACGTCACCTCCGTGGACTATCTCTTCTCCTAGTGCGGGGTGAATGGGTCCTCAGCTGCAGTAGTGCTCCACTTTCTCTGAATAAAAAGCACGGGAACGTGGCTGGAGGGTAACGATACTGGTGCCATCCCCATTTTTCACCAGCGTTGCCGCACAGCCAGCCCTCGCCTTACCACAACCCAACGCACTTGACTGATTGCGTGTTCCAGCAGGGTTTCGGCATCGACGACAGTGCTGCACTTCGCGCGGGCGTACAGGAGGCACACCCCAATACGCCTGCGATGGCAAATATGTGCACAGAGGAACGCAGTTGGAGAGTATGACTACCCTCCAGGTCTGTCCGCGTGCACTCTCCAGCGCAGAAAGTGGTACGCTACTGTAAGTGACCCATTCCACCTCGCACAAGGAAAGGCTATCCTTTTAGATTAGTAGTTCATTCCTGGTAGTGGCACATCAAATGGCAAAAACGGCAGAACCTCTTCGCTTGTGGACCTCCCAACTTCCACACAGGGAAGCTCGAATCACTAAAACCAATCGAGGGCTCTGCTCCTAGGCGTCGTTGGATTACGATTTCTGCGATGTCAGAAGTGAACGAAACAATAAAGAGAAACATCTCAGGAGTAGGCTGTCAGAAAGAGTACGCAAACAGTCCAGTGACGTGTGGCTGCATAAATAAAAGAAATAAATACAGATGTTAAAATTAAAATTGTGCGGTTGAAGACGAACTCTGCTGATACAAACTCTGCTCACCTTCCGACTACATGGCCTTTTCGATCAATGAGAAATTTCGTGAAATTCCACTTAATAGCGTCAACTATCGTTCCTCCTTGCTCTTTCTTGAGGAACTGCCAAAACGGATCAGCATCGGCTCCGTTCACTTTCACCTAAAGCAAGTCATGATCAGCTGCTCATTATCCTACTATATATAATAATCCGCTAAGCTTGTCTTTTGGTGTATGTATGTGTTGACATGAAATTAAATAAACTCCTTTCTAAAGACGTAGGAAAGTTACAAACTGAATAAGTGATATAAGCGGTGTGACTGGGAACAGTTACTGGTGGGTAGAAAGTGATAACAAGTGATATGAGTAGACAAGGTGCGCTAGAAAGGGAGATTCGAAATCCATAGGGCCGGTCTCAGCAACGGTGCGACGTTGGTTCTGGGATATGATATAGGCAGAGGCAAGAAAATTGTTGATGTGTAGAAGAAAGTGACAGGTACTGATAAGATCCGATCAGGAGAATTAGAACTCAAGGCGACGCCAGATTCATAGTGCCCGTCACAGTAACAGTGGGAAGTTGGTTCCAACAGGTGATATAGGGGATGCGACGGGAATATTACTGACGGGTGACAGAGAGGGATAGCAACTAATAGGGGCTGATAAAGGGCGTTGCCACCGTCATTCTTCCCCAAGGTTGTACGTTGTTCACACTACCGGGGGTCACTGATATGGACATTGATGATGAGCGGCAGGCTATATCAGTTGATCAGAATAGGTAAGGTGCTACTTTTACTTCATTCTTCACCACTATACTTCAAAGTATTGGGTTCAGACTGAAAGTGAAGTCATTCCTTCACTGTCAAGCGGGGTGTGGAGAGGGTGGGTTGGGCTATATAATGTGCGTGAAACGGAGAAAATCAGAAAAATGTCCAGACAGAAAAGTTGAGCGTTACCCTCGATGTTGTACTATGGAGAAAAATAATATTTCAGGGAAGGCATATTGCTTCATATTGTTTCAAAACTCTAGGACTGCTAGAGGTCATCAAGGTCAATGGTACAATGGGAGGGCCGGGATAAACTCTGAAAGAGCTCCGCTTGATGTACAGGGGGGGGCAAAAAACTTTTTTCTTCCTCGACTTTCGAGGCGCTATAAGTTACACTTTATCAAATTATTATCGGACATTTCTACCACCATATTAAAGAGCATATCAAATACTATCATGATACTCCGCCACAGCCTTCTGGAGGAGCGCCATCGAGAGATTCTGCCACGCGACCGTGAGTGGGTGCCTGAGTTCAGCGAGATCGTTGATTTCTCCGCCACTGTAGACCACCCTATTGAACTCCGCCCGAGCCAGGTAATTGAGGGGGTTTAGGTCAGGTTACCTGCTTAGATATTCCACCTTCTTCAGGTACTCAACGCCCTTCCATTACAAGTAGGCAAGAGTTTCTCCAACGCCCTTCGATTTCATGTGGTGGCACTCAATGCTGTAGCAGTACAAAGTTTCCAAGAAGGTACGGGCGACCACATGTGAGGAGGATATTCTTCACGAGTTGCCCAATGTAACCGCCAGCGCTCACCTTTAGTCCGGGGCCCACGAAGAAAATATCGGTCTCTCCATTCCAGGTACGTCCGGTCCCACCATCAACTGGCGCCTTGGCGACTGAGGTGAAGATGATGTCCTAGATGGCGGCGCTTCCTTTCGAGTCTAGATTGATCGCGTTTCATTCTCGCTGAACTTTAGACATTGTCGCTCCTCCCGTGGCCCTCTTCGTGAGGCTGCCCGGTCGAATGGAGCAGAGCTGCTACAAATTACCAGCAAAACACTAGACCGTAGCGACGTGACGGAGCTGCTCGATGATGGAGGTCTTCCAGATCGAGAGTACTGCTCTCCAGGTAGCTATTTATGGGTGACTCCATACTAGAAGTTTCGCAGCTGTTCGGAGGTGACATGAATTCCGAAGGTCTTCTCCAGTCAGGTTGCGGCTGGAGATGACTTCATATTTTGGTGTACATGAAGGTGATGGGCGAGCGCCAGCTCCTGCTTATAGAGGAACATCTTGGGTATCTTCCGCCCTTAGTACTCGCCACCGTCCTCTGTTCCTGACTGCGAAAGCTTTTGCTGATATGTGACTACGGATCGAAAATGTCTTTTTTTTACCCCCCCCCCCCCCTGATATGCGATAGTGTGCGCAGGCCGTCATTCGTTCTAATGCAGTTTTTGACAGTTCCCATCATCCCATTCTCTCTCCCTCTCTCATACTCCTTACTTTGAAATTCTCAACGATTTTTAAATACAATTAGGATGAGGCATCAACACGGGAATATCCTACTATATATAATCCGCTATGTGTGTCTGTGTTGTGATGTCTGTGTGATGTGTGTGTTTGTGTGTCGTGTGTGATCGCGAAAACTCAATAGCGATAGGCGTCGCCCAGAAAGATAAGGATGACAGTTCCAAGAAGTGATATACATGGCAGGACGGGAACACTTTTGATGGGTGACAGGAGGTGATGACACTTGATAAGATACGATAAGGGGCCGTAGAAGGGGAGGGTGACTGAAATCGTATGCGCAAAGTTGCCAGCAGGCGTGGGACCGTTAGATATGCAAGGAGTGATATACATGGCAGGACGGGAACACTTGATGGGTGACAGGAGGTGATGACACTTGATAAGATTCGATAAGGGGCCTTAGAAGGGGAGGGTGACCGAAATCGTAGCGCAATTTGCAGCAGCTGCAGGACCGTGATTTCAAGAAGTGATATACATGGCAGGACGGGAACACTTTAGGTGCGTGACAGGAGGTGATAGCAACTCTTATAAGATTCGATAAGGCCTTTAGAAGGGGGGTGACAAGATCTAGCGCAAGTTGCAGCAGGTGTGGGACCGTGATTTCAAGGAGTGATATACATGGCAGGACGGGAACACTTTTGATGGGTGACAGGAGGTGATGACACTTGATAAGATTCGATAAGGGGCCTTAGAAGGGGGGGGGGGTGACCGAAATCGTAGCGCAAGTTGCAGCAGCTGCGGGACCGTGATTTCAAGTACTGATATGCCGTAGGGTGGACTGGCAGAGCTGATACAGTTGATAAGATCGGGATTTTTTAAAAAAAAAGGGGGGGGGGGGGCCCTCGAAGAGGAGGGTCATCATTCGTTGGCGCAGGTTACAGCGAACAGTGGGGGAACTCAAGATCCGTGAGGTGATATAGGGTGTTGGGACGGGAAACATTATTGGCGGGCGACAGAAAGTGATAACAGTTGATAAGATACGGTAAGCGGCCTCGGAAGGGGAGGGTCATCAGATTCGTAACGCAGGTTACAGCAACAGTGGGACCTCTGATCCGAGAGGCGATACAGGGTGATATGATAGTGATACGGGACGGGAGTGTTATTAGGCGGTACGGAAGTGATAGGAGCTAAAATTGACAAGGTAGCATGGGAAAATCCGCTTCACCGCTCACAACAACAATGCGATCGATATGACTCAAGTATAACGATCTCAGTGATTCCAACAGAACTCATTCCTCACTGCTTATTAGTAACGACATCGTGTACGACCGCTAAGCCAGCTCTATTCCAAATGCATGTGGTTTGTTTACAGAGATGTTATGAACAGCAGCAACTGACTTTATCACTCTTACCACAATTATCTTCCATCAGCAACTTCAGTGAGGGCCATTTAAAGGGTTCCACTGCTGAATGCGGTAGTGCATTCCAAAGCAAGACGCTTTAGGAAGACAGACGCTGCTTCAGTGGCTGTCCAAACAGGCTGCACTATTTCCGTGTAGGTTATGAACGTACCAGTCGGATCGCTGGCTAAGGCCGGCTTTCCTCCTTCTGTGATGCGGGGGGGGGGCGCTGCTGCTGCTTCTGCGCCTTGACGGAACAAGCTGCTTTTCAGTTCTTGGCTGATGCAGAAGATTCCTTTGAACAGTGTGGTTGGTCAACGATCCTTAACTTAGCACGCGGCAAATCCGCATGGCCCGGCTTCGCCGGGCCATGTCACAGAAGGAGGAGCGCCCGGCGACAGCCGGGCGATCCGACTGGTACTAAAGTAAATCGCTCCGCATGTTTTTATCACTCCAGGCGCGCAGTAGTGTGCGCCAGCCAAACTGATGCTTGTATAATCAGAGTTATGGAGAAGTGAATGCCTTCACATTTTTACTGACAGTAAGCCTTTATATGTATTCAGGGTGTAGCAAATCGAGGGGATCGCTTTCACACCTGTTGCGACATTGCTTGCAAATTACGTCTGCAGAAGGTGGCTTTACAAAGGTATGACTTACCTTCGCGTATAGGTCAGGTTCGTAGTTGTATGTATCCTTGACAAACTTCATAATATCAAGTTCGCAAGCAGGCTCCTGAAAAGGGAGCAGTCATTGCAACGACAACAATCCTAATACCCTTATGACATAAAAAAGAAGAAGAAAAGACTTTGAAAAAGGAGTTCTGGTTTTGGAAGAAGTATTAGTTTGATTATAGTTAGAGTGGATCCCGCCCTCATCGATGACCCGCTACCAGTGTCCACGGAGTGCTTGGACACCTACCACCTTGCTTTTCACTCAGTGCGGTAAGATGCTGTTGATGCCAGTTTCAATCATCGACAAATTAGAGTAGCGATTGCCACTGGACAGTGCCCTCTACTGACTGAAACAGTTCAAATCACAGCTGTAGGTGTGAGGAAAAGGCGACTGAATCCAGGTACTCAGGACTGAACCCAAGTGCGCAGGTTACAGGATTCTTTTCTGTTGGATCACTGCCCAATAAGTGGATGGCTTGGAGCCTGGGAACTGTGATGAGCAATGATAGCCTTCGTGTAATCATGCTGTGCCATCCATTTGTCTCCTTTTATCGAGGAAAGAAAGAAGAATCTATATGCACCGACAATAACGATTTTGTTCTTGGAGTGAGAAGCCACTCAAAAAGCCACAGAGTAGAAGTTTATCACCACTGTGGTTATCTGCTTGAGCGCGTAACTCGTCACGACAGAGCTCGGATGGCTCCTGACCTGTCTTCATTTGAAACTGACGTGCTTGAGAGTTCTGGCTCCGATACAAGACCATTCTCATTTGGTCCGAGTGCAGTTTCACAGCCATGACTGACGTCAGTTCGGAGAACATTGCTGCTGCAGGCATCAAATTGGTTCTGCGCTCGTGCTTCTGGAAGAAAATGCCGCAGCCAAACACACTCTCACGGTTATCGTCGAGCTTCTGCCACTACAGTGACAATAGTTGCAACAGGAATGTCAGTTCGCGGGAAGCTCGACATGGTTAGGTCGCTGTAATGAGACATTCGACGCACGACTACATCCACCCGCTTATTTGTGCAGAATGAACGTTACGAGGCCCAGCACAGAACTTTTCTTCGTTCCTCCTTCTTTGGACTTCTGCACCAAATCTCCCAAACCATATTCCCAGAGCAGCATTCTATGCAAGCATTGGTGCAACCCTGAATCAAGTTTCTTTCTTGCATGACGCCCATTTCGAAATCTTGTGCTGATTTCGAGCGTTCGTGATTCGTTTCAGTTACCTGAGTTTTCTTTTGGGCTACGTTGACCAGATAATACGAATACATAGCTTGATGTAGTCCTTTCCAATAGAAGCCCATAGCTCTAGCCCCTTCGCTTACTTGTCATTCCTCTACATGCCTTACCTGTTTGAATGGGATGACCTAATATTTTTGATACGGTTGCTGTTATTGGGGTTGGTCGGTTCTTTTCCGCAGTTTCTTCGGAGCAACCCCTCCCACCAACCCCTGATTCTCGGCCTCCCCTACTTCTCTGGACTCATAAGTGGTCTCTCTGCAGACTGCCAACTGTACGGGACAAGAGAGACTGATACAAACGAGTAGTTTAGTACCACCACCCACCACCATTATATTTCCCTCTGAATCTGATATCGTCCTCGTACATCGACTCCCTTCCCAGGTTCCCATCCTAGACCGGTCAACCACGGGCAGCCCCCCTAACATATAGAGTAACTTATGTTTATCAAGGCAATTGGACGGCAGACACATCTTACCTGGACGGCAGACAACATCTTACCTCTTTGGACACAATGAGAATTATAGGCTCACCTGTCCGCCGAACTGATTGCAGGGAAATGCAGCTACCCGAAGACCTTCATTGTAGTACTTGTCTTGAAGTTGCTTCAACTCTGTGTAGTGACCATGGGTGTAACCACATTTTGAAGCGACGTTCACTACGATGACGACCTGACCTCTGGAATAGCACCTAACTAGTCACAAAATGTGCAGCTGTAGTTCTTGGAAAACCAACAACGAAGTAAGAAGAACGAGATATTCTGAACAGAACGCACTTGTATTTACTCAACGAGACGTCCTTCCCATCTGCATCTTTGACAGTAAACTCGTATATTGTTTTATGTTCTGCCATAGCTTCGTCCTCGTGAGAGCTGAAAATGTAGATTAGTTCATTTTGATGTAAACTTCGACTGAACTAAACTCAGTCTTAGTACACAATCCCTAGTGAGAATATCTATTTGAAGCAATCGGCGTTGCTTCCTTCAGGATGCAATGAGAAACCAACAAGGCTGATATTCACTACTGCGCGCATCATTGTAATGGATATCTGTACTGACCCGTTTATCTGTGGCTAACCTTTGTCCCAATTTCTTCTTGAAATACTACATACCTGCTCCTCCCCAGCTCTCTTTATTAATGATCAATTAACAATGTCTATTGCTTACCACACTTCTAAAAAACCATCCGTTGGAAACACGAAAAGAATGGCGGTCTGGAACGACTCGGTGGTAACTTAAAATGAGAATGAAATGACTCTACCTTCTAACGTTAACGGCAATAGCAGGACAATGCCCATATATTTGTTTGTTATGGGCTCTTATCACTTCTCATTAGCAAACAACACTGATAAAACATCTGACTTATGTGGAGACTTCAATGTGAGTCGGTCGAATCCTTCTCCCCCTAGTGATATCAGAAAGGAATGAAGTTGTTCATTCCATGTGCTACTGCTCTGTTTCTAAATATGAACTACCAGTCGGATCACCCGGCTGACGCCGGGTGCTCCTCCTTCTGTTTCACGGCCCGGCTTCGCCAGGCACTCTTGTAGAATGCGCTAAATGTGCCAAACGCTGGCAGTTATTTTTTTTATTGAAATGTAGGAAAATGGGTTGAAAGCTCAACATCAGTCATTATCTACCAACATCTGGTCCCTACTGCTTGCAGCAGACTTTCAGCGTGAGAAGGCTGCACCATACCATTAAAGCTGCCCTCAAAATGGGTAAGGTTGAATTGGTCCGGATGAGTCCATAACACCGTGTTCGTACCGTAGGGAGAATTTTACCACCGACAAAACGTCTCCACTCCCAGTTGTTGGATTCCCTCCTTATTTTGCTTCATTTGCGACCGCCACCTCCTAATAGATCACATAGCAGGCAGATTTGCGAAATTTTTTCGAATGACGAATTTCTCAGTTCTTCCGTTTCAGCCGCACTGTATACCCCCCTACCCTTCCCCCCCCCCACCTGGGGCGCTCGACACCATTGCATGCATCTACAATCCTCATCATTACGGACTGTCGGGGCGTGTCAGTGCGGCTGCGTTTGGCGCGGTACCGAAGTCGTTCTGCACCAATTGTTGAAGCGGGCAAGTGACATTACTGTATTATATCCTTCGTATTACTCGTTTTCTACCACTTTTTGTCGCATACGCGTTTCAACAAAAAGGCTGAGAACGGCTTCAACAGTGTGCGCACTCCTACTGGCTGACACGCCCCGACAGTCCGTAATGATGAGGACAGTAGAAGACGACCTTGAATCTGTTGCCGTCAAAGGGAAGAGTTCACAGACTGAGCCTCTAGCACACTTCATTAAGCGGTAAGAAGTGATAAAAATGTAGCGCAGATGGTATCTTATCCGTTTTTTATCGATTGATAAGATTACCTGTCACCCGTCATCAATGTCCTCATCACTAAATCTCTATGATTTGGTGAACCACCTTGAACAGCGACGACGACTGCAACTTCCCTTATCAGCCCCTATCAGTAGTTATCGCTTCCAGTCACCCACGATTCATGTCCCCATCTCACCCTCTATATCACTTGCTGAGACGTACGCCTCGCTGATGCTGTGACCTGCGCTGTGAATACGATACCCTTTCTAACGCCCCTTATCGAATCTTATCAGCAGCTTACAGTTTTTGTGACCCACTAATGATGTTCTTGGCCCATACCCTATATCATATCTTAGAATCAAGAGCTAGCTGATGCTGTCACCCGCGTTATGAATATGGTGACCTCCCCTTCTAACGCCTCTTATCGGATCTTATCAACTGATATCACTTCCTGTCACCCACCAATAGTGTTCCCGTCACACCCCTACATCACTTCTTGAAATCAATGTCTCACTGCTACTGGGACCGGCGCTATGAATTTCGTGACACACAGACAGACGCACACACAAATATACACACACTGACAGACAACGAATTATATATATTAGGTTGTTCGGAAAGAAATGCGCGTTGAATTTGTCCATTTATTTCTCTCCTACTATAGAAGATTTTTCAAACAGTTTTGTCTATTAGAAAGAGATTTTTATTGTGCATCTTTTGATATATTTTTGTCTATGTCTACTTTGCTTTTTTAAGAAAAAAGTTTAGACGTGGATTAAGCACTGCGTCGTCAAGGTGTCGAAACGACGTGGACAAGGTGTCGAAACGACGTCGACAAAACTCCTCCACGACAACGCTCGTCCACATGTCGCGAAAATCACTTTGGAAAAAATTGAGGAATTGGGCTGGGAAGTCCTGCCTCATCCGCCATACAGCCCAGACCTGGCACCATCCGATTACCATCTGTTCCGGTCGATGCAGCACTCCCTGGCCGAGAGAAAGTTCACAAACCGCGAAGAAGTCCAACTCTGGGTGTCCAACTACTTTGAGTCGCAGCCGGCCGAGTTCTTCGAAAGAGGAATCCATTCTTTGCATAAACGTTATCAACAAGTATTGATATTAGGCTAATGGAGACTTTATCTTTCGAATTAATCTTGTTTGGTTTCGTTTTTATAATAAAAAAATTTTTTGAAACTTAAACGCGCATTTCTTCCGAACAACCTAATAGTAATACGATCTAGTCGCATGTCAAGCCCTAAGAACATGTGAATAGGAAGCCGCGGCAAAGACCAGCGGCAGTTCGTTGCTGGACGGATCTTGCCAACAGGGGTATTGGGTCTCTGCGGACAGGGGGGGGGGGTTGCGTATTTGGAGTCGTGGCCGAGAGGGGTGGCGAACGTATTCCGCTTCTGACCTTGTGAAAGACTAGAAGCGCCGACTTTTCGTGATTTTTCCTGTTCATGTACCCCCCCCCCTCTCTCCTTCCCTTCCTTCCGCAAAATTTTTAGGAAAGTAAGAAAATTTTCGGGAAATTTCGGAAAGCTGGTAGGAGTTGGGGAAAATCTAAGAAAATGGTAGAAAGAGGGTCGTATTTCCTCGCGGCTGTTTCCCGTTTCACATGTGCTTTATACAATCCCCCTTCGACAGCTCGATGAGGAAGGAACCAGGGAGAGGGTTGGCCCAACCCCCTAAAAAAGGAGAGGGAACGGGGTGACACAAACGACCGAAATCATCCTCAACCAATGATGTGCCCTGGCAAAGACTGACAATGAATATTGTGAGTGTTCTTCTGAAACGCTGATCAGTTGTTGTCACTCCCTGTCACCTACCACGATTGCAATCTTCCAGCACCCTATACCATTTACCAAAACAACGTTCCCGTCGTTGCGACACGCACTATGACTTCTGTAACCCTCTTCTTCTAACGCCCCTTATCAGCTCTCATCAACTCTTATCATAACCTCGTCATCCGGGCAGTTGATTAGGGCGGTCGTCAACGGGCCGCAGCGCGTGCCAGGAACTATTTGCTTTTCCAGGCTAATTTAGTCATTTTTTCCACCTTGTGAAGATAAGGAGCTGCTAATCTGGGAAAAAGTAGCCAAAACAGTGAAAAGTTGGAAAAAATGACTAAATTAGCCTGGAAAAAGCAAATAGTTCCTGGCACGCGCTGCGGCCCGTTGACGACCGCCCTAATCAACTGCCCGGATGACGAGGGTACAGGCTTTCGCATTTTCCTAAACAAAACAAATAAATAAACACATCGATCAGGTGCGATCATGCTGTTATCATTTCACTAAACAGAATCCGCCAAGAGCTCCAGTGCGTGCGTTGTGTGCGTGCGTGTGTTGTGTGAGTGCGTGTCTCTATGGGGAGCGGTCAGGACAATCGTAATTTGCCACTGCGCCACGCGTGGATGGAAGCGGCGTTCCCTTTTGGTTGAGCGACGTCGCGCCACAATTACAACTTTGTTAGCAGCACTCCCGTCGGACGAGTGTCTTACGCATCCTCGTAGAAAAGAGGTCCTAATCTAGTATATCGCCACTGACAGCTTAAGCGATGAAAGTACAGATGTAAAACTAAGCAGTTATATATCAGGACCATGCTTTTTTAATGAAACAACTGATAGAATATTCAACGATCCGAAGAACGAGAACATTAAATTGCTTCAGTATCTCTAAATCTACTCGTCACATAAAACAATTTACCTTGGTGCCTGCGTCGACGGCTTTCCGCCCATATTTCAAAATTCCACAGTGGTTGCAAAATGAGGTCTACAAGATATAAAGCTGTCCTTGTTGAGATG
>MU912699.1:0-13060 GCA_036418165.1 Cooperia oncophora
TCGACAAAGGAGAACAGCCAGGAGCCACCCCAAAGGCCGACCTTCCCAAAAAGGTTCTCCTGTCCTGTTGGTGGTCCAGAAGAGGCATGGAGTACTGGGAGCTGCTGGAGAAGGGACAGACGATTGACGCTTCCACATACGTGACCCAGCTGCGGAAATTGAAAGATCACGTCGACCGTACTCGTGGAAGGAATGCGGAAATCTACTTCCACCATGACAACGCCCGACCTCACACTGCAAAGGCGACCCAGGCCGAGCTGGAGAAGTACGGATGGCTGATGGTCGCCCACCCTCCCTACAGCCCTGACCTCGCTACCTCGCTCCTTCGACTACTGGCTGTTCAGCTACCTGCAGCGCTATCTGGACGGAAAAAAGTTCGAACAAAGGATCAGGTCAGAAAGGCGCTCGACGACTTCTTCAAGTCCCAGCCTCCGTCGTTCTGGAAGGATGGAATCGACAAGCTGCCTGAGCGCTGGCGTCGAGTAGTGAATGGTGATGGTGCATACCTCTAATCTCCAGGCTGGTTCGGTTTTTGTCTGAGATATTTACATAAAAAATGTCGTGTATATTAACTTATGCGAGTACAACGCTAAGTAGATAACAAGGCGAATAAATTTCGCGCTGTCATGTAAAGCAAAACCGGTAAAAAACATACCATCGCAAACTTTTTGCCTCCTTATGCTCCTGTGAGATGCAGGTAGTAATTTTCGTCCCGTTGGTCCCCATACTTGTGAGCTGTACAAGAGACTCCATCGCTATATATGGGTGTGGAGCGTTACTTCCCAGCCGCATCGCAGTACGAGTTGACTTGGGAGAAAGCCCGTTTCCCTGTTTTTGGCTTACAAGATGTTTTGCTCCCTTCGGTGCTTTGCGGCATCTAGCTGTTTCCGATAAACATGGGTTTCGGCTACAAGATACATCGCACAAAAGTTCGAGTATGTTATTCAGCATCACCCGAATGCACAGGTCTCCATTCAAGTTGAGACGGACAAGAAACCAGTTATTTGCCGCATCGTCGCGCGCGGCGTATCGTGCGGCAAAGGGATGTAAATACTCTACTGACGAGCGATATAGATCCTGTCCTGTTCCTTTAATTTTCATTTCAAACCGACAGGCAGGACAACTCGGCTCTGTCGCGCGCGGCGTTTCTCGCTACGCCCATTAACGTGGCATATTACAATTCTCTTCTCCCGTTCCCCAATTCTCTTCTCCCGTTCCCCTATTCAAGTTCTTGGTAAGCTAGAGGACACCTTCAATAGTAGTGGTTCGCTAGAAACCGGAACTACGTTTAGAAAACCTCTGCAAAAAATCGATGGAATTGCTATTAATCGCCGTCTCAGAAAATATACAAAAAATGTCCAGCGGAAACAGGTTGTTGCAAAGGAGCCACTTTTCTTGTGGTTTACGTGACAAGGAAATGAATGGCAGACAAGGCAGCAATCAAGGCCTTAGAGAAATTTGAGCAGAGTGATTTTGCGACCGTTCCCCTCACCCCATAATGTTTCCTCCTCTGGTGCGACCAACACTCCCGCCACCCTTCTGCATGCTACCTATCATCTTCCTAACTTTCTCCAATCCTAGCACTTTTTCCCTATTTTCCGAGGATTTTTCCAGTTTTCTAAAAAAACTTGGGAGCGGTGGTATAGCACATGTGAAAACGGGGAAAATGAATTATAATAAAGCTTCCCAACTTGAGTAGAAACCGCCTCACTCCAGCGACTGAACACAACCCTTGCTGGGCACTAACCATTTATGGTTGTCCTACGCCAACAAGTGAATCGCAATTTCGCATCCCAAACCGAGTTTCTCCATGGCGGCCTCATGTTTTTAGGACTGTCCTCAAGAGGACCAGCGAATCAGGCTGGACCACTAACGCGGCGCATTCGACGGCCACACTTCGCGGCTTGTTCCTGCTTCTCAGGCAGTCCTCCTATAAGTGTTCCACACTGAGAAATGAGCGGCAAACTCCTCTTGTTCGGAGTGAGTTTAATGCCACTAATTGGGCAAACGGTACAGCGGCAGCTTGAACGAAAATTCAAGTATTTTGTTGCCCGCCCCCCATGCTTCAACAGCAAGGCAGTTTTATCAGTATCAGGGCGACTGGTTTCCGATGCCGATAGCCATCCCGCTTTGTCAGTACTGTGCCACCATACAGCGAATGATAAGTTTATTAGGATGACCAAAATAAGGCTATTACTACGGTATCAGTATCAGTATAAAGCAGGCATTCCTTCAAAGTGGCCTTCAGACAGCAGCGAATCTTTTCTCAGAGGCCTTCCTGATTTCGGCTCGACAGGCAGGTTTTCTCCTTGAGACATACTCTATCTATATGTCTGCCAAGAACGCTTTCCGATGTCTACAAGAATGAATGAACTCAACCACGACTAACCACTTAGATTAGACTGGCCCTTAGGGTATCTATCACAGAGTATTCCCGCGCACTTTTTTTTGCGAAGGAGCTTGCCGCTTCCTCCAGTCATAATATGCACAGGGGACGAGACTGGAAAAGTAAGTAAACACGCCGGATCGGTTTCCTCTCTGCCGTACGGTCAGTCACACGCCTACCATAGTCAAATGCACTGCTTGTCTGCGTACTCTCACTGCGTGTTGGCGGCGAGATTCCAGTATGACGCAGGTGCCGCACCTTGACGACAGAACAAGCGAGTCGAGAGACGGTGGGCGGGAATCTCTAGACCGCTCTCGGCGCAAGAAGCGGATCGCTCCGAAGAGACCTTCTTTAAGCTCCAAAAGCTTACGCGAATTCAATGTTCAGTATTAATAGTATTTTCATATATGATCCCTTGAAGTAGACATTGACTTCTCATTTCTCTTCATACAATATAATTTTACATAAGCCGAAAAAAAACACAGCAAGGCATTACAAGCTGTGAATGCGCTGTCCGGCGGTCGGCTCTACGCACTCGTTGAAGGCCTGTCTGCATGTGAACGTCTTCAGTGCGATACAACTGTTGGCTATGGTGGTTCTCCTGATGAGACTGGTGAAACGACACTGGACGCGCTGCTTATGGATGGGTGTGTCTCGTTAAAAGTCCTCATTTATACAAATTCACTTTGAATTCACCACTTTTCAAACCAAAAACGACCCTTGTCTAAATCAAACTCACCATACTTTTAGAACGAGCAAGTCAACCAAATCGCGCTCGCAGCACCACACGCCCCACCCCGAGTGCCACGCCCACTCTTCGGTGCGGTCACAAAACTTCGAATTTCATTTTATAACTTCTGCTTCTGTGACTTTTCCGCACTTTTGTTATTTCGCACATATACACCTGCTGAAAAGGACAGTACATGACAAGTTCGACTCCGCCAACTATTGAGGAATTCATGGCAGACTTCAAATTTTTATAGCTTTTTTCAACTTTGTTGATTTCACATTTCCTTTTCACAGAACGGAAGTACTCAACATATACGGCGCAAGGTACAACGCTCCTCCGCATGCTAGTCACGCCAACTTTTACGTGTTTTTGCTAAGTTTGATATTTCTTCCAGAATTTTCATATTTCTGGGCCCTCTATGAGGACTACGCCCACCATGAGAAGCTCCACCCACTTCGTAGAAGCACCGCTTCTAAGAATTGTTTCGTGGTTCAGCAGGTTAGAGTCTCAGTTTGTAGGTCAGGAGGTCGCTTGTCATTCGGAGCAAAACGAGCGAGTGAACAAATTGCAGCGTTTTTTTAACTTTTTTTGTTTCCAGCGACGAGCGACCCGAATTTACAGGTTGAGACTCTAGTTATGAAAAAAGCTTTGAAAATTTGAAGTTTGCAACGGATTAATGCGAAGTCGGTCATGCGTCTTTTTCATTTCAGTTAATGTGTATGTGTGAAGCAGCAAAAGTCAAAAAAAAAAGTCATAGAAACCAACAAAGAGTTATAATACCACCTGCGCTCCAGTTGATCATCGAGTTCCTCGAGCGGGCGCCAGTAACGTCTCCATTCGTCCCTGCAACGTGAAGTGTTCCCAAATGGACTCTCTCTGCTCGAGGGACACGATGAACTTCATACCATTCGTTCAGAGCTTTCACGAAGAAGTCTGACCATCGCATAGGCGGTCGTCCAGGCGTTCGCTTGACATCCCGTGGAATCCAGTCGTCACGTCATGCGCTCTGGTCCAGCGGTCGTCCTCGAAGCGCATGACGTGCCCGGCCCATCTGATGAAACTTTGGCGAATACGGCGGCGTCTCTGATCTTCGATCGTCGGCGGAGTGCGGAGCTCCGGACTTCCTCTCTCACTTGCGCGTCCCGCTTCACGCAAGTGAGGGAGGGAATCCGGGAAACTCCGAGCATCGCCCTTTTTGATGGCGCGTTGAATGACGCCATCGAAAGGGCGATGCTTATCCTGCTTTCGTAGAGCCCTCTGAGGCATAAGTCAAGGCTGGAAGAATCGCGGAGTCGAAGAGGCGGGCACGGAGCTTGGTGTTCTTCGTCTCTCCTACTCTCCTCGATGTTCTTGAAGGCTCCCCAAGCCGCTCGCTTCCTCCTGCTCAGCTCTGGTGCTAAGTCGTTCATCATATTGATTTCACGACCCAGGTACACATAGCTAGAGCATTCAGAGATGGTCGTTCCGTTGAGCGTGAATGGGGCATCAGATACCAATCCATTTCTCATGAACATCGTCTTCGTTAGATTGAGGCCGTAGAACCTGATTTTTCCACACCCTGCGCAGTCGAAACCAGCCAGCATTCGTTCCGCCTTGCTCGATGTTTGGCGTTATCAAAACGATGTCGTCAGCAAAGCGGAGATGGTGTAGTTGCCGACCGTCGATCTTCACTCCCATGTCTTCCCATTCCAGTTGACGCATGACGTTCTCGAGAGAGGCGCTGAAGAGCTTGGGCGAAATGGTGTCGCCCTGTCGGACGCCCCTCTCTTCACATCGGTGATGATCTCCTTGTAGAATGGTGAGATCTTGGTCGTGAAGTTGCTGTAGAGCTCACGAAGAATCCTGATGTACTGAGTAGGAATACCCTGGTTGCCCAGGGCTTCGATAACCGCTTCTGTCTCAACGGAGTCGAAGGCTTTTTTATTTTAAAATCGATTGGAGGCGTGAGACAATGACTGCATTGTACTCTCGCCGAAATACTTCGATGAGCTTCGTTACCGTGTGGATGTGATCGATCGTGCTGAATCCTCTTCGAAACCCTGCTTGCTCGCATAGGCTGTCCTTCGTCTAGTGTTCTGCCGAGCTTGTTCAGGATGACTCGTGTGAAAGTTTTTAGACTGCAGACAGCAGGCAGATTGGGCGATAATTGCCAATGTCGTACAGGTCTCCCTTCTTGTACAGCAACACAGTCTTGCTGGTTTTCCACGAGGTGGGTACCTTGCATTCCGACAGGTAGCGCGTGAAGAGTCGAGCCAGAGTTTTGACAAGAACTGGCGGAAGATTCTTCAGATGTTCGGGTCTGATCCTGTCGGGACCGGGTGCCGTACGATTCTTCACCGACGAGATGACGTGTCAGACTTCGGAGGAGAGAGCCGAAGGAACGTCGTATCCATCCAGCTCCAAGCGGTATGGTGGCAGGGGGACGTGGCTGTCAAAGAGATCCGAGTAGAAGTCGTGGATGACCTTCTCCATTGCCCTTCTGGATGCGGTGATTGTTCCATCCGGACGTCGGAGGGCGGTCATCTTGGTCTTGCAAATTGCGTGCATTGTTCGGATATTGTGGATGCCATCCCGCTCTCTGCGGCCTCCACCAGTACAGCTGCTCTTCTCTTCTTGAGGTTCTTTATCGCTTCTGTGCATAGCTTCGCAAGCTCAGACGTCAGGTAATTGCCTGCGGCTCGTACGGCTCCACGTTGGAGAATCAGCTCGAGAGTTACCAGAGATAGACGCCTCTTGGTAACAATGGAACTTTCTGACTTCTTGGCACAGTCGTGAAGGTGTACGACAAGCCATTCGTATTCCTCGCCGATATTGTCGATAACGGAATCCTCCCAGAGCCTAGCGAGAGAAGTGAAGTGATCCCAGTTGATGAAGGTCTTTGGGCTTCGCTTCTTGAACTTTGCGGCTCTCTCTCCTCGCATCGAAAAGCGGAATCTTGCGCGAAGGAGACGATGGTCGGATCCCGTGTAGAACTTAGGGACAACAGCGACATCGGTCAGGCAAAACCTTCGATTGAAGATGATGTGGTCGATCTCATTATGGAATTGTCCACCAGGAGACTCCCATGTCCAGCGTAGAGAGTAGGGCTTCCAGAACTGCGAGTTTCATTTATGGTATGGGTCGACATAATAAACTCAGACAGCCTTTCACCCTGCTCATTCCACTCCGTTCCGTGAGTTCCGATGTGAAGTTCTTCAGCCGTTCTTCTTGGTCCGATCTTAGCGTTGAAATCACCGACGATGACCTTGAAGAACTCCTTCCATATAGAACGCTTCGAGCTCATCCTCGTCGTAGCTTGATGTTGGTGCGTAGGCGACGAAGATTGTCAAAGTTGAACCACATCTTCTCAATCGCAACGTCCGATTCGGGTCGTCAGATTTTCGTACGAATCGATGTTCATGGCCAAGTGCGTGTTGACGAGGACGCCCACACCGCCAACGCCTCTGCTGTCGCATGTTCCGAGGAAAAGTTTTTCTCCGGTCTCGTAAACGGCGTGTAGTGGGCGATGCCCCTCGCTCGATCAGTCCGATGACGTCATACTTGATATTCCTGGCCTGCAAATCAGATCTTTGATGTGAGCTTCCGATGCAAGCGTCCGTGCGCTGAAAGTAACAAGATCGTCATCCTTAATAACTGGGGACCTTAAATTCTCCGTTGGCTGTAATTCTTGCGGCCGTCGCCGACGCGGCTCCAGGCCGACGCTTCCTGTCGGTGGTTCCCTCAGTTCAGGGAAAGGCCCATAATTATTACTGTTTTCGGCGTGAAGAAATTTGACCACGCGTAGCTCGCCAGGCTCTGACGTGGCACCCTCCGCATTGGTACGTTTTGGAACAGTCTAAACCGTTCACACCGACCCATGTTGAGGCTGCGGATAGAATTTGTGGGGAAGCTATAATATAAAACCTGAAAATTCATGAACGCGCTGAAAAGTAGGCATAGCCATCAGAGCGGGGCTTGCGGTAGTGTTTAGCGCGATCCGGTTATTGGATGCCTCTTCCAAAGTGTGTGTTGAGCTTGGCTTGAAAAAGGGACAATTTTGGCTGAAAAAAGTGATGACTTTGCGCTTGAAAACTGGGAATACAAAGCAGAAGAATGGTATGAATTTTGGCGGTAGAAGCTTGTCTTTTTTTGAATTTTCCGTGTCCGATGGGTAGTCGTAGCTGGCAGCAAAGCACTTTTCTTTTCAAGGCATGGCGTTCGTTGTTGAGAAGCTGGCAACTTACAATCGTATCAAATCGCGCTGCAGCGCGTAGGCATGGCAGTGATGAATTACACGAAGCCACGCGTCGAATGCTGTTGGAGAACAGGTAGTGATGCAGTTTATAGAGTTCAACTTATGTTGAGAAAAAAGTTGAAAATTTCAAAGCGGTTAACATCAAGCACATCCGCGCACAGCTGGAGCAACAGGCAGTTGTTCGACAGCGTCAGCGACGCGAGGAAAATGTAGATATCGATACACGCGAACGCAGCAGGCTTACTCAGTGGGCCTATAGCGTCGCATTGCAAGCGGACTAATGGTGGTCGTCGAGGGCTAGGGAATTAAGGGTGTCGATCTAGCGAGTAACAGCGTCCAGGAATGGAGAGTATTGTCGCGGTTCGCGGCAACGTGGCAGGGGTCCCGTGCGCCTGGTCTCTGGCGCGCTCCACGGGCAAAGCCGCGACGCGACCGCCGAAGGCCGCGCCGCCGCCCTGCCTCCAGAGCCTATATAAGGGCTGCCGCGGGTCAGTCGGTGTGCTTCTCATCTCCCTCGGTAAGCAGGGGATCACAGGGAGCCCAGCTTTGCCGCCGATATGCCGGACGGTTTGCAGGGTTGCGTGCTTGCACTTTGTACAGCAGTGTGGTCCGCACCCTGCTCCGTCTGGTGGAGCTGTCTCAGGCCCGTGCCTGCTATGACCCGAAGGCACGGCCGGCTGCGGGTTGCAGCTTGTAGCCGCAGAGCGCCATTACCGCTAGGATTACCGCTGGACAGATGGAAGATGGATGGTCAATCCAACCACGGCAGGATGTAAGGATTGTAGGAAGATGGTTACCGCAGACACGTAAGTCAATTAAATATGAAGTTTATTTATCTTGTAATGTTTGTGATAGGTGGGAGTTGGGCGCGACCGGGCAAGTGGGCCGAATAAGGTGCTGGGTAAAAGAGCTTGGGAGGTTTTGGCCGGGTAAAAGATGTTCTGGATAATCCAATCAGAACGCCGACACTACCTTTGAAGAGTATAGATATAGCCATGAATTACCGGTATTTGCTTTGATGATGTGTTGTGGTCATAACACATGTGAGCGTGACGTCGCTGAGCAACAACGAGGCAGCACCCACATAACTGTGAGGCATTCCTACTACTCTATTAGCCATGAAGAACCTTGGCGACCATACTCAAAGGTAAATCAAACTTGACAACCGAATGGCTTTACAGAAGTACTGCGGGAGCCATAATACTCCCAAGAACTCAAAGGCGCCACCCTTCCGCCTAAGACACACCACATTTTTTGGTGCATCGGCTAAAGCCGTTTAAGGTCAGAATATCTTCTGTCCTAGGGACTCAGTTAGCCCTAAAACCGTGAACGAAAGTTTGCGAAGACCAATCGCTCAACAGCAGCGTGGTGTTTGTTGGATTCTTTGAATCTCATAGGTAATCGCTCGGAAAGCATCTCGAAAGCAAAGCATTTAGCACAGATCTTCAAAAAAAAAGCTGGAAGGCAGCTAAGTACTTGCTTGTCTCAAGCGTCATTTTATAATATTTGCTCGGAAGAGACAAATCCGTTATTGATATAGAAGAATGTCACTATACTTCTACAAGAAATCTATTCTTGCTAGCGCCATAGCCCTATCTAGCCTTTTAAAGAAGTACGATTACTACGGAGAAAACCTAGAGTATCCAGAAAATGAAGAGGAGTTGCTCGAAAAGGCTATAGCAAACGTAACTCTTATAACATCGGCGCTGAATAGAGTAAGAACAGCTGTCGAATCTATTCAAGAAAAGGTTGACAAAATGGAAAGCCAGTACACCAGTGCGAAGAAGTCCGATCAAAAAGAGCTCATGTTAGAGGTTCAAGAGATAGAGAAAGAATCTCAATACCCACAACACTTAGCCAACGCTGAAAACTTCATTCACACTCTCGAAGCGCAAATAGACGAAGCAAAAATGAATTTAGCAAAGGCACAGAGAAAACTGAAACTGCCAAACTCTACCGAAAATATGCATATCGCTTATCATAAGAATGGCTCCCAAGGAGCTTCTGAAGGTCCTAACCAAGCATGCAGCACAAGATTGCGGTCAGTAAAACCGCCCACCATTAGCCTACCAAAATTTCATGGTAATGAGGAAGAATTCCCAGAGTACTGGGCTATCTATGAGTCGTTAATACATTCATGCGACGAGCTGAGTACTATTGAGAAGATTGTTCTCCTCAAGGATAGCTTGAGAGGAAGGGCGGAAAAGGCCATCAAAGGCATTCAGCCAATAGCAAAGAACTATGATTGGATCATAACGACACTCAGGGATAAATTTGGCAACCGGCCAATCAACAGATCGAGGACAGTACAGAACTATTTGATTTGCATGTTGCGTCCGACGAGGCGAGAAGTTGTGATGATTGCTTAGACTCGATTAAAACACTTGTGAATCAAATGGTGTCGACTGACTACGACATCAGGCTAACTAGTGACCCCATGTGGACTGAGACAATCATTAAAAAATTCCCGTACACAGTAGTGAAGGACGTCTTGGCACAGTACCAAGGCAATAAGAATATCACCATTGGGGATCTCATAGCGTTACTAGAAAAGGAAATATCTTCCAAACTCTTTGTGGAAACACACTGGGGACCTAAGAGTGAGAGCTCTGAAACGGAGAACCGTGCAGCACTTCGACTGTGTGTCTTTTGCGAAAGCGCAAACCATAATTCTACCGCATGTGATATGGTGGTAGACTGCCAGCTTCGTCGAGCAATACTGAAAACAAAGAGATCTTGTTGGAAGTGCTTCCGAAACGGCCATTCCAGCAGTACCTGCCAGGAAAACAACTGCAGCATTTGCGGAAGCGCACATCATCCTTCCCTATGCGTACTGAATGATAGATACGAAGCTACTCCCGGGAACTTAGAACCTCAGCATTCACAGAATCGCTTACCTAGAAATGTTACAAATTCTAGCGATTTCAACAACATCTCATCGCAGTGCCATTCTTCAGTGAACAGGCCACGCGGGAACTTCACTGACGATGTGGTACACAATAACTACAGTGAAAACCAATCGCTGATCACGTGTTCCAACGTCGACAGTGCCGAATTAACGCGAAATGAGCAGATTGTACTTATGACCGCAGAAGGAAATGTGTATAAGCATCGGTCTAAACGGTACGAGAAGGTACTTTTCTTCTTCGACACTGGGGCTCAGAAGACTGTGATACAAGAAGGATTAGCTGTTCGACTTGGTCTTCCGAAAATATCGACCGAGACCTGCACTATGTCTGGGATTGGAGGACACAGCGAAACATTTGACAGTCACCTGGTACCTCTCAAAAGTTAGTACCGCTCAAGGTAGAGAAATCAGTGTATTGGTCCAAACAAAGCCAATCATATCGGAAGGGTTCCGTTCTGCTTTGGTCACAAATGCGATCAAGAGTTCCTCGAAAGAGAGGAACTTTTCTTAGCCAACTCCAATCTTCGTGGCGAGAGACAAGTACCACATATTCTAGTGGGTCTCGATCGATACTACGATTTGGTCACAACGAATATGGCCATTATGTACTCCATCTGGTCTACATATTGCAAAAACAGTATTTGGTCCTACCCTTTATGGCCGCGGCGTCTTACTACCAACAGATACCGACATGGCAAAAGAGAGCAGATAATCCAGCTGTATCTTACACTATGACGATGATATACGAGAACATGCAGCCACAAATTAAGGGATGCCTGTCAAAGGACTCAAACGTTGACCAAGTGAGGGAAAGAAAAGACAATACGATCAATGGTATTGAAGGCAGCTCTAATATCAGATACATTGCCCAAGGTCATATCGGGTCACCACTCTCACCTGAGAGCAGTAGCAGCGTAATCACCCCCGAAAATCAAAGGGTCACGATCCGAGCTCATCAGCAATTTCTCGTTGACGTGGAGCAATCAAGGAAAGTCAATCCGCGAAACTACCAGTTTCCAGAGAAGTTCAATAGAACAAGAGAAAGTCATCTTGAAACTAAGGAGCACTTTGATTATAAAAGTGCGGGTAATTGCAAGTTGAAAAGAAGAGAACTGCATTATTCGGTATGGGTACAGTGCCAAGCAAAACCACCATAAATTAAAAATTAAAATTAAATTAAATCTGCGTGCAGTAAAAATGTACATCACCCGCTAAGGCCTAGCTTGTAATTGTATATTCCACTATTCTCTCGTTCCAGCACTTCTTCACCCCAAACTTCCGCAGCGCACAACAGGACCACCTAACTCTTCACTACAATCATCCAGCTGTCACCAACCAATAAACGCACGCGAATGGCGATTATGAACTTCCACAAAATTGTGTGAGCGTACTGCTATAATTCATAATATTCTCTCATTACCAATGCTTATCATAGGTTTGAAATCAATATTTGTTGCTCTGATTTTCTGCCGTGCCCGCGGAGTGTTCTGGTAATCCACCAGAACCCGCACTTCCTTTGAAGTAGTATAGATAGCCATTGGAATTACCGGTACACTTTGATGATTGTTGTTGCATAACAGATGTTGAGCGTGACCTCGCTGACATAAAGAGGCACGCCCAGATATGTGAGCATTCGACTACTACTATTCTACCACTGAACACCTTTGCTAAGGTGAATAAATCTTGTAAGCCCAGAATAGCTTACACAGAAGTACTCTGCGGGAGCCACAATACTCCCAAAGAATCAACAGGCGCCACCCTTCCATGCCGTTAGACCGGTTACGGCAGGCTGTAACAGTGGTAGGGGCCGGCCGACCCGGGGGTCCAGGACGGACATGGGGAGGTCGGACCCACCACGGGGACATGCCTGTTCATGGGCTGCCGTCCCCTGCAGCCTGTCACGGGCTTAGGCCCGGGTGGTCCCTCGGGGAACCGAGACTATATCGTGCGGGAAAGCGATATGGTCCCCGGGGAACTGTGAGACTGAGGTGGGCTGATGGTGTGTAAGCGGGACCCTCGATACACCGATGCTCGTCGTGGGAGAGGACTAGTAGGGCGGTCTCTCTGAACTGCGACAAGTATGGAGCAATGGAAGGTAGCAGACAGCTGGAAGAGTACAGGGAGATAGGAGTGTGCTAGCCGCACCACCCCATACCCTCCACTCCTGGGCGCTGCTGGTCGCTGCTGGCCGCTGGTTGACGCTGGTAGACGCTGGCAGAGGTTTGCAGACGCTAAATCGATATCTATCCTTCCTAATCGTGACGCTGCCGGACACTCGTTAGTGGTCGCTGATGGACGCTGATAGACGCTGGTGGACGCTGCCGCAAAGAATGAACGCAGCCTAAGTGACTTAGTCGACGTAACCCACGTCATCGAGTTTTCGACGTGAAGCGATACGTATCTAATCTTCTGTCGCCGTTTTTTTCGATTACGTCGACGTCGGCGAGAGTATGAACGCAGCCAGAGCTCTTGTAGATAATGTGAAGACGACAATATGAATACTTTTCAAAGCATACTCGGAATGGTTTTAATTCAAATTCGTTATATTTAGCCGACACTTTTTAGCTACAAACTTTGCGAAGCAAATGGGATTCAAAGAAGAAGATCTTACGACGGACGTTTCTCGACAGATGATCACAAAATGGAGAGCTGACAGATGTCAACCGAATTTCTGGCAGGTACGTTTCTAATATTTTCTTATTTATTCATTTTCTAACGGTCTCCGTGACAACGATTTATTAGCTCGCAAATTCCACCGCTCGTAAATTTCATACCTACTTCAATTAAGCTGTCCGATCATTA
>MU912699.1:21037-40289 GCA_036418165.1 Cooperia oncophora
TTGTTGTGAAGAACATGTTAGGAGAAACCTGAAGACACAGGCGAGGTCGTGAATTAACAAACAAACGAAACACAGTATATGTTCGGACATTTCTAAATTGTGGAAGAGCCTATTCTTGCACGGAGCCCAAACTAGAAAGTGCACCTTTCCAACAGTCTGTGTGGGAGTCGGATGCATGCCGCACTACAGAGCTGATCCAGTCGGCGCAGAATAGACTATTTCCTGACAAGTTTGACGAAAAGATGTGTTCTAGATACATGCTAAAGTCCTCAAACGATCTGGAAAGGGTATCGCGTCGGAGCGGTGTGTTTTTCATGTGGCCCAAAACTACACAATAAAACACATCTGCGAATCTCTTTGGAGAGGGCGTCTTTCACTGCAGAAATTTCCTCAGGAGGAAGGGTTTGAATGTCTTAAGCAGAGTTAATGAACGACAACCCTGTGTTCCCCTTTTCAGTAGCTCCAATCTCAATAAAAAGTTATGGATGTTCAACAAAAGAGTACTTCCAGAGCTTTGGTGAAGATTCCGCGGAATAGCACGCTCTAGTACCACGGCAGGAAACCTGCTTTAGAATCAGCCCCTGACTCTGCGCAAACTCTCAAACTTCCAGTATTTGATTCCATATCATCACTTTTTCGCCTCTTTTCCTATGGCCTTTTTTGGGATGGGGGGGTCTGTACCCTCATGGCGTGCCGTGCTTCT
Organism: Cooperia oncophora; assembly: GCA_036418165.1. Lineage (NCBI taxonomy): Eukaryota > Metazoa > Nematoda > Chromadorea > Rhabditida > Trichostrongylidae > Cooperia > Cooperia oncophora. The sequence continues at coordinate 21,741 of MU912699.1, forward strand.
CTCGCGGCAGATCGTCAAGTGTGTTCCCGAAACAACGCCGGTCAGTGGCTGAAGCTGATGATGCTAGCTGTGACAGACCACGTCATACTTTATGGAATCCCCAGGGGAATCGTATTTGGTCTTTTTTTTGTTGATTTATCTTCTTTCACGAGCGTTATCAGAGAGGAGGTAATATCTGCCTTGGAGAGAAACTTGTGGAGTTGGGGAAATTTTTCCCGGTTGTTGACTTTTCGCAGTTCCCGTTTCGCATGTCCTCCCTCTAGTTGGTGGTGTCGCCAAAGTCTGGAAAACAGTGCTCCCCAGTTGTGGAGTGCGGCACTCCCTCAACGTCACGTCATCGGTGCCACTTTTATTGGGCCTCGAGTGCGCTTAGACTACGCTTTGATGGGATGGTTACTCGTTTCTCTGGCATGACAGCCACCTACTCCTTTGAAGGTTTCTCCGATTTACGAGTAAATCCGTACACTTTTCTGAGCCTCAGGGTTTGCTCCTCTAAACCATCCTCTGCTGATACCTCCTGCCATTTTCGCTACTTATCTTAATCTTGCTACGCGCTATCATTGCAAGGTCCTCACCAAAGAGGACGGTCCTTGACGTACATAGGTTCCCCTACCACAACCTAAGAGCGGGCGTTCTGTTACGATCACGCAGAATCTGGAATGGGAATAAAGGCATACGGTAGGATTAATATGCCTGGTAGGACAGAATTCGCCACCCCTGACCAAGAGCTGCGTGGCCCCTTTTCCAAGGAAGATATCCTTATAGCGCCCTCTCAAGCTGCAGCATACCGCTGCAGTACCATATGAAGCGAAGGGTTAGATATAGAGCGGCTGCCGTGCTACATAGAGTACGTACATGTAGTCGCATCTAGTGGCGTGGATGGCTCGATGCCAAAGAGAAACTCGTTCAAAAGTGCTCGTTCAAATGCCGTGCAGAACAAAGGCTTTTTTGCAGGTTTTTGACCACTTCATTTCGGTTTTTCGACTTTTTCTCCATTCATGTGGCATCCCTGCTACCATTTTAGACCGAATGCTAAATTGTCGTGCCTTGCCCCTGCGAGTGAACTTTTTTAGCGACTTGTCAGTCGATGACATTGTTGGCACATTGAGGCGTTCCTTACTCTTTTTTTATAGTGTGAAACATCTAAAGAGCATTTCTTAATGATCTGCTAGTTCTCTGGAGTGTCCCTTGAATTCCATGATTGAGCTTAGCTTAATGTGTACTATCATTAAAAAGTCGTCCACATATGAACGAATTCTTTAGGTCCAGTGAAGGGATGAAGTTTGGCCATAAATCATTAGTTGATTGGTTTTTAAATAGCCCCCCCCCCCTGTTGCAGAGATCAATTATTCGTTGAGAAGCTCGGAACATAACTCACTATGGGATATCTCTTCGTTACAACAAACCTTGTACTCGTACTTGCCCGTGGGTAATGTAGACGTTGGAGAAGTCGCGTGGGGCGTGGTTGAATATTGATGGCAAGCGCCTAACGAGTAGATTCAGACGTACATAGCTTTAGCGTCCAGACCGCATCGGTACGTCGTCATCACCAGTTATTCTGTATCTTTTCCCATTACCTTACATTTCATTCACTAATCGATTATTGATTAATTGTTTCGCGTATAATCCTGATTTTCAGTGATCGCCAATCACACCACGAATGAGGTGACCGACGATTACTTCACATCCGATGTTGCTATTACTGTTTTTTCTTGTACATATTCAGTATTTACACTGTTCACCGAATATGTATTCATACGACCACCATTCACCACGACCATGTGCTAATGATACGGAAATTATTGATCACTTACTACTTGATACAGCTCTACATTACAACAAACATAAGTTACCATCAAATCCTGTCGATGTTCGAATTGAAATGTGGGTCCAAGAAGTGACTTCGGTGTCTGAACTGACACAAGACTTCGAAATCGGTACGACATCCTTTTGGGCTCTTTTGAACTGATTAAACTACTGGTTTGTTGTTTACTAGTTCAAACTGCTGGTTTGGTTTGTACAGCAGTTAGGGCACATCATTGGTTGGAGATTTTGATCGAGTCCATACGACCCCTCCCTCCGTAGGGGGAGGCTTGTTACGAGCCCCGGTGGGGGATATATAGCACATGCGAAAGAGGAAAAACCGGGAAAGGTCTCAACTCCGCTCATTTCTCTCAGTAGGCAAATGCGACCTCCTCCCCCTCACAGGGTCCGTGAAACGGGAAAAATCAGCAAAAACCAGAGGCCAACGGTCCCACCTTTCAAGCGGGAAAATCCCTTGCCTCAAAGTAGAAGCGGATTATTAGTGCTTCAAATTTGCCCTACAGTAATCCAAGGGACCGCTTTGGTCAGTTCTAACCAAAGTCTCAATTATTCACAATCATCCTTATCATGAGGTTTGATTTTTGTGGCTGCCATTGCAAATCTCTCATGTACAGGGAGCTGGGGTCCAGCTCTTCACAGTTATTCTTAAAAGCTTCGGAAAAGCCTATAACCTTCAAATGTAGACTCATCGCGCAGCAGTGCGGCGGAGCTGAACCCTATGAGAACATTTCGATCAGTGGAAGCGGGACCCCTTTGAGGACGTCCAGGAGCACTTCGCACAGTTCGGGGAGCTCTCGTCGGGACCAAGGCACGTTTTGCCACGTCTTTCTGGGGAAAATTCCCGCAAAACACCCATCCTACCTGCAATCTCAGATTTTCCAACTTCACCACTTTTTCCAGTTTTCCGGAGTTTCCCCCAGGGAAAACCGCGAATCCCCTACTGCCTAGGCCCTTGGTTTTGTTCAGGGAATGTCCCAAAGTAAACGATATTGCAAGGACCATATGCTAGGCCTCATATGACATGAGCTTGAGATCGTGAAATTTATCTCACAACCAAAAGTTTTGGAGGCGTTCGCTTTAAAAATCTTTTCTCGGCCCATTCGTCTTACTGACATGATATGTTGACGCTGAAGAAGTGAGGCTTGTGTCAAATGTCAGACCAAGTTTTTAATCATGTATTCTGACGATTTTGGCGTGGCCATCGGTCGCATTGTGTGAAGATGCGTCAGGGAAGCATGGGTGAAAGGCTCCTCTGGGACGGCATGGCGCAATTCCATTAGGTTCGTCGAAAAGCATCAGTCGTTCTATAGGGTGAACACGAAAGGAATTAGAAGCGCGCTAGATTATCGGCGATAAACTTAATTCTTGATATATAGTATGACTGCTATCTCGGAGATTACTGGTTCCACGATAGGGATCTGGGGTTTACGCATATAAAGGGATATATGAAATTGTTGAGCGAGTTTGTGTGCCGGAAATATGATATCGAAATAAGAAGTTGTAGTAATGGAGTTAGAGCCGGGTGGATACCGGTGACGTCACCAGTACGTCATCGGAAATATTGGAACTTCTGCGACTCGAGCGCTAACTTAGTAGGTCTGGCAAACGCTAGGGGGCTTATCCCGCGACTATTAGTTCTTTGGAACCTGTAATTGTGCATGCATTATTTCGAGCATTCAATTCATTAGGTGCATTCAATTTTCTGAACAAGACCAGTTTCAACCTGCCTACATATGGGAACATTCCAATTAGTGAAAGAGGGGATACCTTTGTTTGCCTCCAGGACACCTAGCACAGCTCAGGGGACCAGGGCAGGGTATTTAGAACACTGAGTAAAAAACAGGAAAGACCGGCGAAAAGACATTAATGAAAAATTTTACATTAAACATACGCCACGAGTTTCTTTCAAGTTAACTAATACCGATAAACCGTGATATCGAGCGCACTTCTCCCAATCAGGATAGCAAAAACCAACACACCGTCCCCCCTCCGAACCTTTGAAAACGATCCAACTACAAAAAAATTCTCTTAAGACCTAGCTAACGATCTAGACCTTCCCGGCAGGGCGACCTAGATACGACACCTTGTTGGGAGACAGAAGGCAACAGATAATTGGGTCCTGTCCGGGGAGACACCAGTGCCCCAATGATTTTCGCTTTCCAAATATCCCCGCTTCCAGCTTTTCGGCTTCCCAAAAAAAAAAAAAATCAAGAAATACTAATTCGAATAAAGTTGCATCATGCAATTAATCAGGTCGACTTCCAGAAAGGGTGGGCTGACGAGCAAAACGCAGTCTTTTTACAATGGGCTGGCTGTTTTCTTAAATGCCTAAATCGAAAATCAAATGGGGCCGATCAACACTGGTTGAAGCAAGGCGGCCAGAAGGCGGGCTCAATAAGCCTTTCCAACTAAGATAAGCGATGATACAACCTAATATATGCGCTGCTCTTAATCAATATTACAAGCTGCGGAACTTCACCTTTCTGTACTCTTGTCAGCGAAGAGAGTCCAGAAAAAGCATTACGGTAGATGGGATTGTGATCAATTTTTCTGCGAAGAGCTCCTAAGTAACTCCGGAGCAACCGGGCTCAGCTTTAGAGCCTTTGGCTCCAAAAGCATGCAAATTCAATTTTTGACAGCTTTCACATCGATTATGTGGTCACAATTTGTTTGTTATTGCAGATTTATACATGAACGAGTATTGGACCGATCCAGGATTGGCGTACGCGATATTGAATCCATGCCAAGGAAATCTCTCATTTGATTGGACTGTTTTACAAAATATATGGACACCAAATACGTGCTTTGTAAATTCAAAGAAAGCACAAATTCATAGCTCGCCTTTCCGGAATGTTTTTCTAATGGTCTTTCCCAATGGTAAGATTTTACCTACAGTTTTTACTTACAGTTGCTATCAGTCCGGGCCTTGTCAGGGTAAGCGGAATGAGCTTGCCCTCGGCTGCCTTCCTCCATCAAGGGATCGGTTAGTAATGGATTCAAGATGAAACGATGAGTGCGCTCATTCTCTTCTTGACCCCACCCCGGCTGATTTCGACGATATCAAGCAGTAGATATGACCTAAATCTCAAGCTTAACACCTGCAAAACTCGGAAAATTGCCCTTCGATGTGATCCTTATAAACTCTATAAATTGAGCTTTTTCGAAGACGAGTTTGCCAGCTGGTTTTATGCAGCACCGATTGTAACCTACAGGATTTCCATGGTCCAGGGTAAAGCGTGCAGCAAAATAAGGGATTTCCTCGAGGGTGGGGGGGGGGGGAGAATGCAGCACATGTGAAACGAGAAGACCGCGAGGAAAATATGACCACCTTTTCCCCCAGTGACCAAATACGATCCCTCTCTTGGGGAAACCCCAACGATGATGCGCCCTGCTACTCATGCAGCCGAACGAAGTCTCAAACCACCGTCTCAGTTGACTTAGGGACCATGCTGTTCACCTTCTTTTCTTATGCACTTGTTCACGAAAGCCGTCCATCATCAGTAAATGTACTGAATAGCGATGAATTACTGCGCTATATCTGGCGCTCAAACAAAAAGAGTCTTAATATGTACACACGTGATGTCTGCAAACGATAAGGCGTGCAACCGGGGTATGGCTTGGAACGCAGCCAGATCAGCTCAGAATGGCATCATTGGTGAAAAAAGAGCGCGTTGGCTCCGCTGAGCTGATCTGGAGTCCGCATCGCGTCACACGCCCTATCATTTGCAAGGATCATGACTGTGTATTCGAACATGTCCTCGCGAGTATTAAGCGGCGAAAGACTGAGTGACAGAAAGAACCCGTCGACTCATTACATTTCCCCCATGAGTACCAGTTATCAATATTCATTTGTATTTTTATTTTGATCCTTTTGTACAGCATCTCCTCCACATAAGAACGATATTATAAGGTTGCAACGGAACACGAACATCTTGTTCGATTCTGAATTTGAAGGAATCTCAAACAGGGGCTTACGGTCTACTGATCTTGATTTTTTGTGGTATCACACAATAAAGGCGCATTCCAAGACTAGAAATCGCGGATAGTCCTCTATTTTGAGAGGGTAGACATTTTTGAGGCGGAGGTGGTGTGGTGACAAGTGGCTCGCTTACCACTCACGCGGTCCTGGGTTTAAATCTTCGACCCCCACCCACGCCAACAAGCCTTCTTTCCTCGAGGGTAAATCGAGGAAATCGGTGCCAGGTTCTTCTGGAAGGATCACAGCACTGACTTATACATCAGCTCCTGCACGCAAAGCATTGTATATGGCACATCGCATTTAATAAGTCGATGTGATTCTGAATGAAAGTAGAATGCGTACCGCATCCCATGCCCAGGAATAGATCACCAGGAAGAGCACCCTTTACACTTTCTAATCGCAAACCTCCACTTCTACGTTAGCGCGTTCGGAAGGCGGAATGGTCGCTGGAGCATGAGTGGTCCAGTGGGGGGCTTAATAATGTCCCATCTAGGCCATATCTAGTTGCAGCAGTGACGCATACAAATTCCTACCACTGGATTTTACGAAGCCGGCCTGTTCTCCACAGCGCCAGGTTATCGCGAAATGTGCTTTTAACGTTCATGGCTGCACTGGTAAACTACTGGTATCCATCGCGGATGTGTTCTACGCTGCCGCTGACTTTATCATATGAGAAACTTTGATTCCTCTCCACTGACATAGCGTTGTGGTCACATTATTTCTGCGCTCATACTCGCGAAATCTAAAAGCTTGGAGTTTGAGCCTGTTCCTGTCCTTGCCTCTGGAATCTGGCCATATCGTTCCACCAGATCGCTACCCTGATCACATAATCACAGGAAAGCTCATTGGAGGCGCGATGAATCCCCAAGACGTGTGGGATTCATACGCCTAGAGGACAAAATTCGGCGCTTCAGCAGCAGGTGCTGCGGCAAGGAAAGTACCCTTATGATATGAAGTGGCTGCGGTGCTGCGTGGGTATATGGGTACGGCGCAGTTTGTCGACGGGGGGGGGGCATTCTTTTCATAGATGTGCCGACCCATCTAGGTAGCCTTTTCTCGAGTTGACACGTTTTAGGATGGTGGCTAGACGATCTTACTCCAGCTTCACAGGCGTTCACAAGTTTTACCATGGTGAGATTCGTAAACCGGAACTAGGGAAGCAATGTTAGTACAAAATGCCCCCGTCGCTAAACAGCGCCTATGGGTACATGACACCTATCTACCGTAGCGGTTATTGGCAGTACTCCAACAAGAAACTCGTCCGAAACTGCTTTCCAAGGAGTTCAGAACATTTACCTTTTTTGTAGGTTTTTCGCAGTTTTACTTCGTTTTTTGGCCATGCTCCCCATTAGTACCCTTGCGAGCAGTATAGATCGTGCACCAAATCATTGTGCCTTATCCCTTTGACCAGGAATCTCAGTTCCTTTATAATGACTAACGAAAATAGCCAAGGTAGCATTTGATAATTCTCCGCTTATCTTTTCTTGAGAAAGAAAGCGTCGTGGTGGGCATGTGGCATTTGGGTAGGACATCTTTCATGCATGAAGTTTCTCTTCGGAACTCTGTCTGAGGCAGATGTAGACCTCCGGAGCCACTCCAGTTGTGCATTTAACTCAATTTGCGCCATCGATTTATAACTCTCGACAGCAATTTGCATCTTGTGACTTCAACCGAAGATGTGTCGCAGCTCCCGTCAGCTCGTATTTGGACGTAAATAGGGTGTATGCCTTATGAAGCATGTGCTCACCAAAAGGGATTAATGACAGCACCCACAAGAGCGCAGAGATTCACTTGCTTTGGTGGGGGCGATTTAGGGCTGCTGACACAAATGTAATTTCAGCCATTTCCGTTTCTACAACGACGAAATTCAATGCGAACATGCAGTCGTGCAGTCTCTTTGAGATACACGCGAAATATTACCCGCAAATGCGAAACTGCAATGAGTTTGCCAAAGGAAATCCGTTGCAGAAACGACGGTCAGAATGAAGATACACAAGGTATCAATTATGAATAGGGGATGCAGTGGTCAAAAGTGCGCTCTAACATGAAATCACAGTACGTGAGGTCCCGATTTGGAAACCGCCGTTGGTGGGAATTAAACTACTTAAGGCCCAAGAAGGAGTGATGCCCATTCGTTTCTTTGAATCTTTGAAGGCATAAGACACATAATTTGGTACTCGGTCAAAAATGGTAGCTGGGGTGTTATAGAGTGGAGAAAAGCGAAAACGGTCAAAAACCTGCAGAAAAAAGGCTTTGTTCTACGCAGAAGTTTCGGACGAGTTCCCCGTTGGCATCGTGCCAGTGAACCGCTACGGTAGGTACGGCTGCATGTATGTACTCATATATCCATGCAGCACCGCAGCCGCTTCATATCAATCCCTTCGCTTCATAGTGCACTTCGAAATGAAGCGATACGAATAACAACATCGTACCGGGTCGGTATGCTCCAGTAATAGGGTATTATGAAGGGTACCGTCCTTGGAAAAAGCGCCAAACAGCGCCTGCTCAGGAGCGTCAAATTCTGTCCTGCCAGGCGTATTAATCCCACACGTTCACAAATATGATGTGATGAACCGGCTAACCGGCTTCGGCAGTGAACCTTCCATCTGAAGATGTTAGCAGTTACTTCAAGTTTCAATCTGTGTCGTTTTTCAAAAAGAGCTTCTTTCTGATCAGGCTAGGAGATCCTCTGTAAGCCGCTGTTCTAATCATTTTTTAGGCTCAATATGGTCGAATTGGCGTATCAAAAGTACGGGTCCATGTAAAATGGATTTATCGAAATTTCCAATGGATACAATTGAATGCATATTGACTTTCGAGTCTTTCAACTACAATAGGGTACGAATCCATGTGAAATTTCATTTCGACCAATGTAAATTGTTGAAGCATGTTCAGGAGGAGGTTCATATGGTATGGAGCGATTCACCACTAATCCAGTTCAAGGACATCGAGCTTCCGGATTTCTCCATGGTTAATTACAGTACATCGGACAACTTAACGGTCAGTATTTTTTGTTATAGTGTTGTGGAGAACCATCTTGATTCTTTTGTAGCAAGTGAATACCAAAGAAATAGTAATTACATAAAAATGTATGTAAAGTTTTTTAACATAGTCAACGTATCTAGCCTCAGGATAAAGTATTTGGTGTGACCATGCTCCAGCGTGACAAAGTCGCGTAATACAGCCTGTCTGCGTCCTCTCGCCGAGATGTCCAAAAAGCAGTTTTTAGGTGCTTCCCCATGGTATATTGGAAGGGACTGTTTACACCCATTTCGCTTCAGAAAGACATGGCAAGACGGTGTATATCTAAGCCAGAAATGAGACGCCCCCCAGCTTCCTTTGCCTCCAGAGTCATAATACCGTCCCCTTAATCACAAAAAGGATATAAGCATCAAGTCTTCGCCGTTGATCAATACTTTTTCGGAATGCTGCACGTTTTCTACCTCCATTTAGGATCGTAGTGCCTTATTGAGCAGAGGCCTTTACAGTGACTTGAGGAAGGCAACCAATGTACTAGCCAGTATTTTGTACTCCCGTACGAATCTGGCACCAATTGACTGTCTCTGGAGGGTCAAAAGATCGGTTTGCTGGGCGTGAGCCCAGCAAACCATGATAAGCGTGCCTTACCACTACACTACCTCCGCTTCCCTTTGAGCAGTACTTTTGAGATTCAATGAAATTTGTAGATTTCGTCCGTCCAATGTTGTCTCCTGTTCACGCATACACATACGTATACATTTACTTACATCAATCACTGAAAGACTCTTTGATTTCGCTCGCATGCTGCCGCTCATCTTTGTCTCACAACATCCAGTATAATATGATTTTCTAGCTCTATGCCGCTGGCTATTGGGATGAACTCACTGTCACGTTCGTTTTTCGGCGACGTTATGGCTGGTATTTACTTCAGGGTAAGATTTATCCAGCAAAATACCTATTTTCGTTGATACAAAATATCTTCGAAAAAAATTTTCTGAGTCAGGATCCAGAGCTAGTAGAATGGTTTGTGAGTTCGAATCGGAATCTTGAGTCCTTAGTAAAATCTTACACGTCGAAACGTTGGACGGGCCAGACTCTAGTGACTTCCAGATACTAGTAGTTTCCCAAAAATGTGAATAGAAATCATTTGACGCGACGCTATCCCTAGGCTACGCTATGCACGGTCATGATTTTTGCAAAGGGGCATGTGAAAGACCATGAATTGGTGCACACAGAGGGCAGCCTTTTCCAGGAACCGTTGTGGACCCTGGCTGCGATCCAATGCACTCCGAGTCATGCGTCCTAACATTTAGGATCATGACTATACCATGCGCTCTTTCATTACCTTACCAGGCATGTTATCGGTTTCTCCAAAAGCTTGCCGTAGAACGGGGAAGGGAGCCGGAGGGGGTAGATAGAGCGGGAGGGAGCAGACAAGAGTGGGAAGCAGGGGCGGGGGTGGATAAGAGCGGGGAAAGGAGGGAAAGGGGGTAGACACTTTTCTTCGGCAGAACAGAAGTTTCACCGTGCCGCTAACTTTAGTTGTTATATAGCACGCGATAAACGGGAGAAGCCTAATACGACCCTCTCTCCCCTTCCTCTCGCAGTGATGGAATACGAGCCTGATCCAAAAGCACGGTATAGGATGGTCGTGCTATAACTGTGAAGTGCTCTTTGATGCATTTCCCCCTCTCTGGAATGGTGAAGACGAAATCGACGTCAATGAAGAACGCGAACGATTGATCCTCTCCGCCTGTTACATAAGAGTGCGAGTGACTTTAGGAATAGGCATTATTGCTTTCTGTGACTTACAAGCGACAGCCACGGTCTTCAACACCCACTGAAAATTCATGAACGCATAACACGTGAAAATTCTATTTAATGTGAAATTTTGTATTCTACCTTTCAAATTTCAATCAAATATTCTATTGAACTCTTCTAGCTCAACTTGATTTCAGGATATATTCCAACTTACATGACTATCTTTATCTCATGGATTCCGTTTTATCTTGGTCCCAAAGCTATTCCTGCTCGAACTATGATTGGAGTAAATGCTTTACTTGCTATGACCTTTCAATTTGGAAATATCATCCGAAATCTTCCCAGAGTTTCATACATCAAGGCAATAGATGTTTGGATGCTCAGGTTAGTGCTTGCAGTGAGTGACCTTTTCCATATTGATCGTATGGGACAGGCTCAGAACCATCTCATAGGGTACTTTTTCTCACTACTGCCTTAGAACGGAGGCGCAGTCATAACACCATAGTGCCAGCCCAGAAGGACTATAGTTCTTCTTCTTCGCAAGGGTCTCCGCCCATCCGGCTGCCGCGGGATATCTCGGAAAGTGTTGAGGTCGTTAGCCTGATATGTCCCACATTCCTACATTTTTCCAGAAGTTGTATCCTACCGGTTCCTATTCTCAGATAAATCTGACCATTTCTTCTAATGAGAAAAATTCATAATTATACAAAAAAGGTCCATATTGATACCGCCCTTCGATATTTTATGCTGATTGCATGTAATTGCAATTAAGGACAAGGCACACTCTTTTGTTTTTCAGTGGGATTTCATTTGTGTTCGCCTCGCTTGTTGAATTGGCAACAATCGGTTATATGACAAGGAACGAAGGAAGGCCAGCAAGTCTGAGTGGAACTTCCGGAAGAAGGTGAACGCCCACATTTATTTTCTATGAATACAGTTTCACGCATAGCTTTGTTGAACAACATGATCAAGTCTAGAACAGCCCTGAAAAATTCATTGCCGTGATTTGAAAGCAGTCTTAAATGACCTCTTCCTAGGTGGAACATCAGCAAGACATCGACCGGTACGGAATTGCCAAGGAAATCGCGAAATATACAATTCTGCGAAAAAATCGATTTCTATGCCCGAATAGGATTTCCACGTGAGTTCTCTGGAATACAGCTCAGAAACCTAGGATTCCATCATGTGAAGCCTTTCTCTCCCCTGGACAGATTGCAATAAAACATCAACAGGTACAATAACAATAGGCAACAAGAGTTGTGGCTGCGAGAGTGGCGAAAGGGTTCAGACGGTATAGAAGCAGAGACGTATGTACAATGGAAGAGAGACGGCACAGGGCCAGACAACCGTTGTCTCGAGGCTCCGCGGGAAAAGGCACCGGCGAGCGTACGCGTGGCATTCTTAGTTTGCGATAACGCGATTACGCGGCGAAGAGGAACAAAAGCCAGCGCTGTCGCTTTGCAATGCTGAAGGCAATAACTTTTTTGCACTCTGCCAGTGAGTGGTAAGCACCAATAGGACAACGGAAATGGCAGGGAATAACGAATGATGACTGAATAAGAACACCGGGACATAGCTAAAGCCAACTGAAAAGTACATTTGAAGAGTAGGGGAACATTAGCACGGCGCTATCGAAAGCATCGAGGCAAACGCGCAAGCTCTTAACCGGTTCAAAGGACGGTTGTTCCTCGGTAATACCAGTCAAGCTCTCTTTGCTACAAAACTCCTCGAATTTCACTCGCTCAGGCAGCATTCATACTCGCAACAGCCGCGATCGTGGCCATCACTAGTTGGCGACAGAGCGCTCGCTTAGTCCGAGGTATAGGAAGTTCTCCTCGTTGCAAGAGTCAACTTGACAGCTGTTTTGCGAACGGTTCCCATGGAAAGCGGCATCACTTGCAACAGCCACACTTCCACCAATCTTTTTCTAAGTCACGATGATTTTTTGGAAATGTGCCGTATAGAAACTCAGGTGCTATTCTGTCATAGCACTGTTCCACGAAATTTCCTTCTTAGGCACTAAACTATAATAAGTACAATTGATAACGTGCAGCCAGTGGGCGCGGTTTTAAGAGAAATGGAATGAGCCCCCTCATAGCGTTTCTACCACTGCTTTTTTTTCTCAAAACGACCACTAAGCGATCACCACTGGTAGAGCAAGGCGGCCCGAGGCGGGCTCACTCCATCTCTCGTAAACCGCCCGACTGACTGCAACGTTATCAACTATAATCGGCACTTCGTCAACCGCTGGTTCAACGAAATACCGACTACTTATCATTGTCTCTAGAAATTACTCCTTGTTGTTTTCAGTGGTATACACATGTTACAACTTACTATATTGGCTAGTTTTTATGAAAAGCGCTCTGGATGGTGCGCCAATGTAATTCACGATTATGCTGTTAAATGAATCGTCATCAAATCAACACGGTTGGACATCTTAATTTTTCATCACTCTCAACAATACCGCTGTCGCTGTACAAGTTATAAGAGATTGCGTCTTTTCACGGGTTGTTTTCTGGACCCAACACTTATGAAATCTTCTCTCGTTATTCATTCGTCCTATGCAGCTTTCCTCTACTGAAATATCGCTGCTTTTACTGATGACTATATCATTTTTTAACCTTCTTTCAACTTTTGTGCCTTCTGAATTCAAGTGGAAGAGTTATGTTAATAAATCTGCTATAGCCGGAATTCCTACAGTACACAGTGGAAGGAGCTCGAAGAAACGGGTCTGCGGGCAACTTGAACTTAATTCCTTTGAACGCGTCGATCTTCTCTTTTTCTCTGCACTCTCTCGTCCGCATGGCACTCTATGGCCGTTGTGACTTCGCTCACTCCAGCTTTTCACCGACTATAAGTAGCTCACCCACCCCGGAGTCCCCTTCCCGTTTTTTGCACGTTTCGATGCTTTAGCAGCCGCTGCCCTCGCCTCTTACTAAACAGAGGGTAGCTGAAAATAAACATCCTAGAGAGAGTCAACTGCCATAAATCCAAATGGCCATCAGGGCGCTTATAACTTTCAAGGGTATGTGAAGAACTCCTTGTGCAGAAGTGGCAAAAGAGAGAAGGCGCTCCTGGATACACTCATATCCAGAAAATGGTAAGGGCGTGGCTCCGGACTTCATTCCAACATAGCTTAGGATGCTTTTCTCGTAGAATCATTTGTTCAGTGTCGGACGTATGATTACAAATTTTCCAAAACAGCATTAATCTTCTAAAGCGCAGCTACTTTCACGCTTGGCTGAAGCACGCAGTTACGCTCTCCCAATCCCTGCGGTATGGAGTGCATGTCAATCTCAAGTACCCTCATGCCATTCTATTCATTCCTTTCTCGATGGTGTGGTCCTGCCTTCCCACATGGTGCCCCCCTCTCTCTCTTATGGTGAACTATGTATACATCGCATGCGAAAAATCAAAACACATATTCAGGTACGCGTTAATGGAATTGGACTAAGAGAGGTCAATCAAACAGTCGATCCGGTTTCAACTCACCACCTTCTTCTCCTAAAGACAAATTCTGCCCTAACAACCAGCTCCGTGGATCCAGGTCCTTGCCCATGTGCGGAATGGGTCTGTACCCCGCAGTGGTATGCCACTTTTCAATGTCAAAAGTGCAAGGGAACGCGGTTGGAGGGTAGTATCACCCGGATGCCACGTACATACTGCTCACATGCTGCCGCACGACTTGCCACACTCGTGAGCATAGCTAAACACGCTACCTGTCTGCGCCCTCTCATTTCTATTCTCTAATGCTCTGAATGCTTGTTTCCCGCGGGACCTGGGTATCGTCGCAAGTGCTGCAAATGGTAGGAGTAATGAGGCGGCTCTTGGATATCACACTCATGTGACGGTAGGACCACAAAATGTCGCGCGCGACAAAATGCATTTCAGGATGGTTACGATCGGGTGTCCGCTTGCGATGATTTAACGCGTTATCGCGACATTGACATTCGCCACTACTTTTTCAAAAGGGATCCGTCATACCTCAGCAACACCACAGTACACTCGAGATCCCTGAGATCGGGTAGGCGTGGCCGCATGTTTCAACTTACCCTTAAGGCGTCTACGCTTCTGATGCGATATTTTCATCTCGACACAATCGTTGTCGTGTCTCTGTCCAACACAGAACAAGATGACAGTTGTCCCAGACTGGAATATTCCACTAGTAACCAGTTCCTTACAGTGTTCGAATGCTCCGCCTACCCGATCTCAGGGATTTCGAGTATAAGTACAGTCAATGAGAGTATGCTCTCAAGAAATGCATTTGCATATTTGTTAAATGATTGGGGACCCAGTCAATGAGCTGAACTGGTTCGCGAGCAGAATCTGTGTAGTTTTCTATGCACGATAATTACTATGTAATCACTCTAGTTATGTAAAACTAAATTTAACGGCCATGAAAATTTAGGTCCTACCAGACGTAGGAGCATGGCTGAAAACTGAAGCGAACACAATCTAATTTAGTAGCGCAATGACATGATGGTTTATCGAGAGCGTGCGCTCCACAGCGTACACGCGACGTTCACAGACAGCAGCGCGTGTCGCTCGTGTTCCTAAAATTCGTCTCTCTTTTAACACTACCCTCCAGCCTCGCTCCACAGAACTGCTACGTGGAAAAAGTCGCCATGCTACTGCAGTTGCAAATCCATTCGTTTCGCAAATGACAAGGATCGTCCTCGGATGTAGGTGTAAACAGCGTTCAGACTTCGCGAAGGTTGCACTCCGGTCGCGCGTTCGACGCGATCGATGCTAATGAAAGCATGCGCATCGATCGTCGAATCGCGCGACCGAAGCGCTGCTGTCAAGAAGTCTTAACGCTGCCGTACACTTTGTCTTCAGCTCAACCCTCTTGAAAAACTTGAAAATTCTGAAGCAAGTGATTGAAGCAGTCCACTTTTATCGTGTTTTCGACACATATATACAATCGCTAAATGAGATCAATGTTAGCGACAAGGCATATGTCAACAGGACAGACAACAATATACAATTTAATTATATTATTAAAGCGACTAGCAAGGCTAATCGTTTAACCTATAAGCAACCCTATTTGATATTTTTAGTAGTATTAATTTTACATTTCATACAAAATTTATACTAATTTATTTCTTCACTCGGAGCGCTGCCGTCACTTTGGTGAACAATTTTGCCAGTCGTTTCGTAGTAAAGCAATTAACACCCGCATTATAGAGTTTGTCGATTTGACGATTTAAATAGTCCTCGGTTCCAGGTAAGGGATCCGCCGGTTCCGCAAACGTTGTCTCGGACTGAAAGTAGACATTATTAGCGAATGGAAGATGTCGTTCTGACCGCACTGGAACATGATCCACAAGAAAAACCCGCTCTGTCAGGCAGTACTGAATAATGCCTATCAGTCGATGAGCGCTATTCCTTCACCGTCGGAACACACCATTATCGGAAATTCGTCAAACCGGGGTAGTATTTCTAATTTTAAGATGGGTCTTACATCAGCTTTGGGAATGGTGGCACTATTCACCCTGCCCCCCTCACATGAAGCCAGGCCAGTTTTTGACCGACTTTTTTCCTTGAGTGTAGACTTGGCTTTGAATGTTGTCCCTGAGGTAACTCGACCTGAGCACGAATATCACATATGCTTGACCGAAACCTCCTGACGCACGCGTCAAAGGCTTGGCGCCAGAACACCGTAGGTCACAAAAATCGCTGAAAACTTGTTCCCAGGAGTAGGGGTGATAAAAAGTTGAGGTTGGAGTGAAGGGAGCACACATGGTGGCGCAGCCTGCTTCTGCTCGCCTACACGCTTCCCCGTGATAGTGATCCATTCCTCTACTAAGGCTCAGCCTTAGTAAAGACAAGGATCACTGTCAAGACAATGAGAGAGGGTGCTCCTTTTTTCATCTCATGTTACACACGCCGTAGTCTAAACAAGCATGTGAGTCCTTGTGACGTAGGCGTGATACAGTTACAGACAAAACGGATGTGATGGTTCATGGAGCTCAGACATCCTACAGACTTGTTTTCCATAGTTTTGGTGTCACATTTGGCGCTGGCACACGGACATCAGGCGGTTTCAGGTCAGGTGGATGTAAATAAAACTCGCGCTCAAGAGGTCAAACTACCCCTTAGAACAAGATTATAGCGAATTCTGTGAGGTCGCGTATTTTACCGCCGGCGTCATGAGGTACTGGATCACACGGATGTGATATTTATGTTCAGATCAGGCTCCTAAGAAAACAACTTTTTCAGCCAAGTCTGCCGGACAAAAAAAAGTCGTTCAAAGACTGGCTGCATTTCCAACAATTGGGGAGAAAAGGGTAAAAAGTGCCAGAGCGGTTTATGTTTGGCCTGATAAAATTTTTTTGATTGTTGGTTCCTTTTCTTTAGTCGATGATGCTGCAGCAGGAGGGGGTGGGGGGGGGATTACGAAAACATTCAACGCCACGATTATGTGCCCTGGCTGCAGCGCCTACAGTCGTCATCCGGGCAGTTGATTAGGCGGTCGTCGAAGGGTCGCAGACGCGGCTGCAGCAGCGACCGCGTACGTAGGAACTGTTGGCGGCGATCAGCTGTTTCCGGCCTGGTTTAGTCATTTTCTCCCTACTTTTCACTGTTTTTGGCTGCTTTTCTCAAGGTTAGTTGTTCCTTGTCTTCACAAGGTAAATTATGATTGAGATTTCTCTAATTTTTGCGAACAATTAAACAATTAACAAACAACTGAACAAATACCTAAAAAAGTCGTAAAAAGACTTCATCACGAAAACAAAAAAAATCCACGTTCTAACTGCACCATAAAGACAAAAAACAAGTTACTTTGAAAAAAAATTAGAAAATACAGTGAAAATCAGGGCGACAGTGGCTAAACCAGGATGGAAGAAGCTTAACGCGGTCAACAGTTCCTACGTGAGTGATCGCTACCGCAGTCGCGTCTGCGACCCTTCCAGACCGCCTACTCTACTGCCCGGGTGACGACTGTACACGAAATATGCAAAAACTCAGTATTTCACCTGTAATTCACGCCTTTTCATAGAGAGAACTCTCCACCGCATGACTGATGCCTCGATGACGATATTGGCCTTACCCCTGAATCATATCCCAGGAAGGAAATTATCGCTCATGGTCAGTGACTTCATGTTATTCCCATGGGCTGTGAGCGCAGCCAAAATTATCTGTTTGTCAGTGTCCTGCCTGCCTCGAGGGAGGGAATGTGTGTGAAGGGTTCCGAGAGCCTCTGCGGGCAAAACGAGGACAGTATACGGCCTCAGTATCCCAATCTTCCTCAATGTCACGCTGAGTAACAAACTCATCGTGGCATGACAAGACGGAAACTTCATTACTCCCGTCCGCAAATAGCCACCGTAATACTAGGCATCAAACAACACGGGTACAATATAAGTAAGTATAATAAGCCAACGGGGCAAGATAAGATGAAATGTGTGCACTCTACACCCGATGATGTGAACCCTTCTATGCAATTTTACCTCAACTATCCCAGTATTGGGGCGAAGGTGATATAACAATGAATGACGCCGATTTCCGGGCCGATATCCGTGGACCTATAGAAATTCGCTTAGCCCATACCTTTCATCCATTCGGAAGACTCACCCGAATGGATGATGACATAGACTTGCGCAACGAAGCTGGCCCTCACAAGTCACGAAAAGTCTCAATAATATTTGAAAAGCACTACGATTTTGAATAAAAGCGAAATGCGTGGCTCAGCTCAAAATGGACTGATCAATGCTAACGCCCGTAATCTAGGTCCCTGTATCACGGTATTCATCTACGGATGTACTAAAGTTCTGTTCTCAGTAGGATCCGCACTACGTCGCCAACAAAGAAGACATAGGTACAGTAGATATCATCGCGATCAGTGTTGAGTGCGAGAGGGATGGACTGGTCCCACAAGCTGGCATGGCTGCCACTGGTTGTTTTGTTTGTGAATCGATCACTAGCCGACCACCATTGGTAGAGTAAGGCAGCGATAGGCGGGCCATTCCGCCCTTCCTTTCACCGCCCGGCCCACTTTATGA
>MU912700.1:10800-43212 GCA_036418165.1 Cooperia oncophora
CAAGAAGAATTCCGAGCATATGATAATTCTTCAGCAGAAATTCTGTAGGATTACAGAAATTCCCAGCAATTGTTTTTTTTTCACGTTTGCACAAAAAAGTTACCAGAACAGCTTCACGATGCATTATTCTTCAATATTCTTGCTTTCCCTGATACAATTTTCCTGGACTCAGTCCCTTACTCCATTTGTAAGTTGGAACTGACATTGTGACCCTGCTGACGAGCAACATTTCTCACTAATTACTGCCATAGGGGAGCGTGCGACGTCGCTGTCTCATTTGATATGCCCAAAGGAGACACAAAATCTCCCGTAACTCATCCCGAAAAAGAAGTTGAGGTCGTGATTTAGTGGCTGTTATAAATGAATCGCAGATTCATTCGTCACTTGCAGTTGCATTCGTTTTGAGTGAACTTGTTTTGCTTTCACCATGATTACTAGTTTCTATAACATGAAGATGAAATGAAATCAGGAAAATGATAAAGGTGAGACCAAAAGGTTAGACCAAAAGACTAAAAAGACAATTGAGTAAGAAATCAGGGAGAGCAAGAACATTGAAGAATAATGCATCGTGAACCTGTTCTAACTAACTTTAACCAACTTTGTTGTACAAAGGTGAAAAAAAAACAATTGTTGGGAACTTCGGATGATCGTTAACAAGGAAAAATAACTGTGAGCGAACTGAGAAGAAGAATGTGTCATGATCCCAAAATGGTCATGAAACTATACTCTTCCAGTAAGCAAACAGCATAGAAATTAAGTTTGTACAAAACTCACCACTGGTTTAGTAGCTCCGCAGTTGTACAGAAATGCAATGAATAATCGATGGTCGTTTATAGCTGGACAAAATAATACCAGAGAAATGAATTGTTTGTATGAATAAGTAGTAGCATAATAGTAGTGGGGGTTTGCAATAGTGGTAAGGCAAAAAAGGCGAAAATCCGCTCAAAAACGGAAGAGAATGCGTAATTGAGCGATCAGTACGCAATTCGGCGTTTACGGAGGCGTCTTACCATTGTAGGTCGATCAATGATGCGATCAATGTGATACGTGGCTCGTGGACGAGTTGTCCGAACCGAGGAGCGGCTGCACAGGCTCAGGGAGGTGTCAATTAGCGGCCAGCAGCGTCCCAGTTACGGTAGGACAGCTGCCAGCCACGCCATCCGACCTACACCCCGTTCGGACCCCAAAAACTCCGCTTCAGGCGTCAATGAAGTGTTGCGGCCGTCGTCACTACCGCCTCCCCTACTTCACACGCGACACTTTTGAAATCGCTAAAGGCACGGGGTGTAGGGTGCAGTTTTGCAAAAAACTTCAGTACCTTTTCCCTTGTGGAACCTGTACACACCTGCGCTTCTGACATTTTGTGCTTTTGAGGTTTCAGTGTTGTACTGTTTTTTTTTCTGCAGAGATGTGCGACAGTAGGCTCATCTATCCTATTTTCCACAAAGAGGGGAAGATGTGCAGTGGTCCATGGATTCAGTAAAAGAATACACGGACATCTCATCCGATCTCACCGGAAGTTCATGAGATCCAGAAGTAAAAGTACCAGATTCTTCGTAACACATAACTCGACGACTCCAGTAATGCTGTTTGCTTTAGATGTCGGTACAGTTCAAATGACAGTAAATATCCAGATGTAATTGGCAATGCTTCCTCATCCTATAGGTTATCTCTTTAAGTTATCCCGTTGAAATAGTTGCGGATCTTTCTCTCGCGGAAGCTCCTTTATCTCTCTACTCATGGAAGCAATGTGAAATAGCATTAGAGAAATACTTTTTCATGGGTTGTTAGTAATACTTAGAACATTGCGGAGCCCTTCTCCTGTTGCAGATATTGTCGCACTCCACCTGGGAAGACGATTCTGTTTAAACAGATTGAAAACAGATTACGGTGTTCAATGAGAAGATTCTACTTCGGTGTGTGAACGAATCCTGCTCTCCCTAGTACATGTTGCAATGACAGCTTAATGCTCATCATTAATGAGTTAGTACCTATTTCATCTTCAGTCAGAAAACTGAGTAGAAAAAACGACACCACTGAATCAAAGCGGCATCCTGAAATAAAAACACCTAAAAGTCCCGCGATCAAGTGTTACGGGTAGTTGGTGCTCAGTCATGAACCAGTATCCCATAGGTAGCTCCTCAGTAGAAAAAGAAGCGAAAAAACCTCGGGAACACCTTAAACACAGACTTCACCTCAGCAGTCTTGGACGAGTACGTCGGGCGCGAAGGACGCGCTCTCCATAGCGATTGGAGCGCAAAGCTTGAGCCGTGGGACCGTGGCGTTAGTGCCAGGCAATTCCTGGCCAAGCGATGCGATATTCGTGTTTGGAGGTTGAAGGTCTGGGAACAAAATTTTTAGCCTTTTTTGAAAAGGTCGATAGAAAAACTGGTCTGATGTCGGAAGATTGGGGTAGTAACAATTGAATAGTGCCCCCATCTGAAAGATCATTAGGTGAGTCTGAGAAACACACTAACTGCTCTTCATTTCACATCCTCCTCTTGCCATGAGTACGGAAGACGAACTACCTGCTCTTCAGATCACGTCCTTCCCATCGCTTGCAGGGTATGAAACTCAAAAAGGTTTGCTGCTCTTTTGTTCACATCCTCCTAATTAACGAGCTTGCAAAGAACCATACTGAACCTTAAAACAGCCTAAGCGTCTTCAATTTATG
This sequence comes from Cooperia oncophora, assembly GCA_036418165.1. Classification (NCBI taxonomy): domain Eukaryota; kingdom Metazoa; phylum Nematoda; class Chromadorea; order Rhabditida; family Trichostrongylidae; genus Cooperia; species Cooperia oncophora. Next base: position 13,475 of record MU912700.1, read on the forward strand.
TAACGGTGCGAGGTTTGCACAAGCGCGGATCACCGAAGATGGCAAAGTGCCAGAAGCGCCGCGCGCGACACGTGCCGCGCGGGTGTTGTAGGGATAGAAGCTGCTCGTGAGCCGTTGTCTCGTCCAGCTACAGTATGATATTGCCACTGTTGCCACGTCTCTAACTTCTTTATCCCGCCGTTTTGAGGGATGAAAAATGAAAAATGGGATTCGGGAACGCGTGTAACAGTTCAAGAAGGCACGGAGTCATTTTGAGGACCACTTCATCGCGGGGAGTGTCTAAAATTGCTGCACAGAGACATGATACAAGCCAAAGGTTCACATCTCTGTCGCCTAGTTGTTTCTTCATATCCTGAAGAATTTCCCCAGTTTCTCCCAATGTGTCGGAGGACGCGACGAAAACAAGAATTTATTAGAAGACAACGAATAACAGATTATTAGTAGAACTAGCACATGGACGATAGACGAAGTAGGAGAGTGGCGTGGCGTATGCCGGAACAAGAGGGAGAGGCGGAGGAATCCCCAGACGAGCTGAATCAACTGTGCCCCGAGGGCTTTTATACCACCCCTCCCGCGCGACCTACGGTGATCATTGCTGACCACCCAGACCGCGCCACTGCCTCTCCATCTATCTGTTCGTTGGCTATCCGCCCACCGTGACCCCCGATCTCACATGCCTCCCCCCCGCGAATGAGGCTGTCCCACTCACTTTTATGAGACCGCGCCCTGCGAGTGCATTTCTCTGGTGGCGTTTTTAACCGATTCCTGAACAGTGGTCTGTGGGTGCTCCCTGAACCTGACTGCCGACAACTGTAGGCAGGGGCATTTCGGGGATGTCGTGCTGCTTTGCGCTTTCAGGCTTCGAAGCATGCTTCACCACTTCGGATTTGTCCGTATCTTGAAATACGGCGTAAGCCTTATGTGTGGGATACAGAATTCGCGCGTGGCCTCGTAAAACTTTCTGACTTCACCCCGTCGAGTAAGAATGCGGGCGTGAACCAGTCCTTTCTCCGACGGCATTGCAAGGGTGGAGTGAGAGATTCCGCTCGGCTTTCGACATCAGTAGACAACTTTGAATTCTTGGCACCTGAGCAATTGTCTCTTCGCACAGATCTCTTCATATGTCTTCTGCTGCTACTGCTTTGGCCCACTGTTGGTGACCTCGAGGTGTTTCTAGAACAACCAACTCGACTCCATCGGATATCATTCCAAGCATCAACTGCCACGCTCGAGCCCACGCTGAAGTATCGAACGCCTTTGAAGGGCTGAATAGCACGACAGCGGAGAATTCGTCTTGACACCAGCTCTCCTGAATATCGTCCGGTTTAGTGTAGATCCTAACTATTAGGTGGTTAAAGTAATGGCCGTTTTTTCAATTTGAATTGGCGCGTGAATAATAAAGTGTTTTGGCATATTGTTTTATTGTTATTCGAAAGAGCTTTCTTTTCTCTATAAGATAGTATATGAGATTTTTTGTTGAGCTCAATTTTTTTCAGATCGCTGAAATGGAGTGCCAACAAAACCGAGCATTTTCGACACCTTCTTCTTTTTGCGTTCAATCAAGGTGCTACGGCCGCAAAAGCTGCTAGTGACATTTGTGCTGTGTACGGAGAAGGCTCTATGCCTGAAAGAACTGCTCGAAATTGGTTTGCGAAGTTCAAAGACCGCAATTTCGATCTTAAGGACGCTCCTCGTTCCGGGCGACCAGTCGAATTTGATGAAGAAGGTGTCGAAAATGCTCGGTTTTGTCGACTTGGCACTCCATTTCAACGATCTGAAAATAAAAAAAATTCAACAAAAAAATCTCATATACTATCTTATAGAGAAAAGAAAGCTCTTTCGAATAACAATAAAACAATATGCCAAAACACTTTATTATTCACGCGCCAATTCAAATTGAAAAAACGGCCATTACTTATTAGCCAACCCAATTACTGACAATGCGACTGGATTGAGTAATCGTGTTCTTTGAAGTCACATGGCAGCCACATCTCTCCAATCCATGATGTCCTGTCGAGTATCTCGCTTTGTATGCCCTGCATCACGTGTAAACATTTAGCTGAGAAAAATGATATAGCGAATCCCAGTCCGGTCGGGGATAGGGCGTCATACTCTGGGTCCAGAATTCGAGCCATTCGCATCTCCGGAGAAGTGTGCGTCTGTGACATGATCGTGGCCACACAGGCGAGCTGCCGGAGCTCCCACGCCACGTCATATTGTAAGCACACGGCAATCTTTGACCATCTAGCGATAAGCCTCCTGGACAAATGAAGTCGACGTGAAGTGGGTTCGTGATCGCAATCGATGGCTCTCTGAAAACGAACTGATTACGAATCATATTGCAACAACTTGTCAGGTTACATTTGCGACCACGTCGTCCAAGGAAGCCTTTAGTCCTCAGGGGAGTATCGGGAATCGGTGGTATTATCAAGTGATCCCATTGCACCCTTATTAGCTCCTTATTTTGTCTTATCATGGTAACTAGGGCAGAATTTGTGCTGCTCTCGATGACTCTATATAGGTCCTGACCAATCTGTAACCAGCCTTGAGTGAGATGCTTTGCTTTTTTCTAGGCGGCACCTTCACATAAACGCGATCACCTTCCTTTATTATGGTCAGACTTGTCGGTACTGAAACGCCTATCATACTGATCCTTCATCTTTCCTCCGATATTCTTGCGAGTGGGAAGAAATGCACTCGCGCGCAAGTTTTAAACCTGACAAGAACTCTAGGGATATTTTGGGTCTTGTCCGTAAATAAGAAAGAGTTGGCTTTCTCCAGTCGCTTCATAAGGGCGTACGTACATTATACGCATAGACAACAGTTGGTAGAATGACATCCCATTCTGCGGGCACCACCGTTTTCTTTCGTAGCATGCGAATGATAGTTCCATTTACCCTCTCGGTTATCCCATTTTCCCGAGGGCAGTATCCTTTGGTGAATAGCTGCTTAATGCCCATCACTTCGCACAGTGCAGTGACAACTGCATTCTCAAACTCCGCTCCGCGATCTGAAAGCAGTTTTTCGGGCCACCTCCCCGCGGCACAAATCCATTGGCTGAACAAAACTTCTGCCACCGTTTCCGCCTTTTTGTTTAGTATTGGATACCCTCCAAGATATTTAGTGAAGTGATCGATAATAGTTACTATGTACCTATTTCCTCTACTTGGTACCCTTCTCTAGCAAGTCAACGCTTACTATTTCGAAGGGTCTCAACACGACAATCGGCTTAGTGGAGGGGTGTTGACCTTATGGCTGTTGTTGACAAAGCACGTTTGGCACTCCCGACACCATTTTGCAATCCTGCTTCATTCCCGGCCAGAATGCTATTTTTTCCAACTGAAGCAGCATTTTCCTGGAACCAAAATGGCCACCCATGAGTCCATGGTGTGCTTCCTCGAAGAGTTCTCGCTATTTGTTTTCGTGTATCATATTCACTTTGGAACCATCCTCGCGGATCGAAGCAGCTTTTCGTTGCTAATTTCGGAATAAGCCGAGGTAAGTTTCCTAATTATATCGCTCCAACATAACTTCCTCTTCCCTTTTGTCCTCTATTGCCACTATCACTGATCTGAAACCGGCATCGTTCCTTAATTTCACCAGCCAATCGTGGTCTTTAACTAGTGCCACGACATTCCTAATTTCAGTCTGCTTAGGCGCTCCAGTGATTTTTTCTGAGACTGTCCCCCTTGAAAGTGGGTCTGCAAGGTATTTGCTGCGCCTTTTGCGTATTGTATTCGCAGATCATAGCTGAAGCTTCTAATGCCCACCTCAATACGCGTGGGGAAACATTAGCTCGTTTGAACAACGACGTAAGGGCAGCGTGATCGGTCCGGACAATGGTACGCACCCCATAGATGAAGTAGTGAAATTTCTTTACCGCAAACATAACAAGCGCCAAGCGCCTCTTGGTCCGTTATGTGGTAATTTTTCTCCGACTTGGACAGTCCCCTAGAGGCAAAATGCAACGGATGAATTAGCTTGTCATTGCCCTCTTGTGCTAAAACCGCTCCTACTCCAATGCGGGATGCATCATGTATATAAATAAATATGTAAAATGGTCGGCTTCCTTGACGTGCAGCCTCAATGTCTGGTTGTCCCAAAACCGGTGCTTTCGTTAGAAGATCCTTCAAGGTTGTGAACGCTAACTGATGTGCTTCTAGCCAAAGAAACGATGCTTTTGTGCTCGTGAGATCATACAGCGGTTGAGCAATTTGTGCATATCGAAAAATGAACTTCCGGTAATAACCCGCCATGCCTAAGAAGGTCCTCAGTTGTGCAAGGTTCCGTGGCTGCGGATAGTCGCAAACTTCTTCTATTTCGCAGTCTTTGAAACACCGCGGGTGCCGTTGAAAGGGAATACTCGGAACTAAAAAAGTCCTGCTGTCGTGATGAATGCGCTGATCTCTTTTGCTTGCTCAGTTAGGGGTATCTGCCAGTAGCCACTTGCTAGGTCCAGAGACGTGAAATATCGTTTTCCGCGCAGATTCTGCAGTGTCATGTCTATGGGTGGAAGCGGGTAACTATCTTTTTTGATGACTTTGTTTACTTCCCTGTAGTCGACGCATAGCCGAATTGATCCATCCTTTTTGGCCACCAGTACGATTGGTGAGGCCCATGGAGAAGAGCTATCCTCAATGACACCTCTTTTCTTGAGATCTCCCAACATCTCGCATACCTGGGTACGCAGCGCATAAGGCACAGGTCGGGCTCGTTGCTTAATGGGAGAACTATCTCCAACATCAATGTTATGATGCAACAAATCTGTTTGAGTGAGCTCTAAATCCGAAATTGCAAAGACATCCTGATATTCGGTTACCAGCATCACCAGTTGTCTCGGTAGTTGCTTCTCCTTACAATTACTGTTCATTATTTCCAGTCTTCTTCTTCTCCCTAGCGTTAGTCCCGCGCCGTCGCAGGGTCCGCTGTTCTTGTTAGACGTCGCCACTTGTTCCGATCCACTGCATCTTCTGCTGTGGCTTTCACTTCAGTGAGGTCCCTCTTGATGACGTCCCTCCATCTTTTCTTTGGGGCTCCTCGTGGTCGCTTGCTGATGACGTCCCTCCATCTTTTCTTTGGGGCTCCTCGTGGTCGCTTGCCCTCTACCTCGAGTTCCAATGCCTTCCTTATTGGGTGGTCTTCAGGCCTCCTCAGTACATGACCGTACCATCGCAGTCGCTGCTCTCGTGCCTTCAGCTGGATAGGAGCCGTCTGTGTGACCGCTCTGACGTCCTCGTTTCTGACTCTGTCGAGTCGTGTCCAGCCGCAGGCCCATCTCAGCATCCTCATTTCAGCTGAGTGGAGCTGCCTTTCATGGTTCTTGCAGATGGGCCAGCACTCACTGCCGTAGAGCATTGTAGGCCTTACCACCGCCCGGTACACCTTGCCCTTGAGCGTTCTCGAGCACCGCCGGTCGCACAGGATGCCAGTGGACTCCCTCCATTTCATCCAGGCTGCGTTGATTCGGGCCTCACCGCCTGGTCCACGCTGCCATCAGCTGCTAGGTTGCTCCCCAGGTACTGGAAATCCTCGACCCTTTCGATGCTCTCGCCATGGCGGTCTACGATGAGTTCGGCGCACTCTTCGGAGCTTAGGAACTTGGTCTTCTTTACGTTCAGCCGGAGTCCATTCTCAGCGAGCACATCCTGCCACCGCTGCACCTTGTCCTGGAGTTCCTCCCTGCTGTCCGCTATCAGGGCGATGTCGTCAGCGTAGAGGATGGTTTTCAGTGGTCCCTCCATGAGTTCTTTTGCCATGACATCTAGAGTCAGGAGGAAGAGGAACGGGCTGAGGGCTGATCCTTGGTGTACCCCAACCGTAATGTTTACCTCCTTTGTCAAGCCGTGAGGGGTGCGTACAGCTGCTTTAGCCCCATCGTACATGTCCTTCACTATGGAGATGAGGTGTTCCGGAACGTTACGTTCTCTGAGCGCTCTCCAGAGTACAGGCCTAGGCAGGCGGTCGAATGCCTTCTCAAGGTCCAGGAAGGCTAGGTAGCAGGGTCGCCGCTTCTCTCGGTACTTCTCCATCAGCTGTCTGGCGATGAAGATGGCATCGGTGGTGGACCTCTCGGGCATGAAGCCGAACTGTTCCTGCGAGATAGGGACAAGTTCCCTCAGCCTAGTGTTGACCAGGCGCTCGTACAGCTTCATGGTATGGGGAGTCAACTTGATGCCGCGGTAGTTGGAGCACTCCGTCGCGTCCCCTTTCTGTGAAGATGGGGACGATTGTGCTGCTCCTCCACGCATCTGGCATCCTTCCTTCAGCCGTTACATTGTTTAGGAAGTTAGCCAACTCACCCCAAGCTCTCCCAGGGCCTTCCATGCCTCTATCGGTACCCCGTCTGGACCCACTGCTTTCCCAACTTTCATTCTCCCTAGCTCCCGGCGGACTTCATCCTTCGTCCAGGGAGTGATGGGACCTGCCGTCGCCTCTATCTGTGGGCTATCCTTGCGAGGGAATTCTTCGTTCAGAAGTCCCTCGAAGTATTCTTCCCACCTCTTCCTGACTTCGGCTGGTTTCCTGAGAATGGCCCCGTTGCTGCTCTTCAGTCTTTACGACCCTGATGTCCTGAGCAGCGCGATGCCGAGCTTTAGCCAGGCGGAAGACGAACTTGTCCCCTTCTCGGCCTTCCAGCTTGTCGTACAGGGCGTCCATTTCCGTATTCTTGGCCTTAAAACGGCCGCCTAGCGAGTCGGCTTGCAGCTCTTGTAGGCAGCGTGCTCTTCTGTGGGCTCCCACGTGTGTCTTTTTGCCAGCATTTGTATGCTTCCTTCTTCTGCTTGACGATCCTCTGGACTTCCTCGTTCCAGAACCAGGCTGCCTTGTCTCCTCTGATACCACCTCGCGTCTCTCCCAGGACCTCCCTTGCACACTGTAGGATGACCTCTGCTGCGTAGGTCCAGGTGTCCTGGACTGGCCCATGTGGGTCTGGGAGCCCAGCCTCCAGTATTCTTCGGCCGAGGCTATACGCGCGATTAATATCAATACCGTCAGATAGCGCAAGAAATCTCTACAGGATGTGCTACTGAGAAGCAAGGCAGAATGAGTTTTTAATCAGCAGTGAATGTACAAAATAGGTGCACAAAACGCTGAGAACTTTCCGGACAACCTAATAATTTCAACAATATTTGATTACTCAAACCATTCCTGGCTTCATTTGTAATTCGTGACCCCGGTTGCAGGAACTGGATCGTAAATTTTGCTATTTAAAAATCTGCAAAATCGAGCGTTCGCTGGTCGAGCGAAGAGCTGACTGCATCGGTACTTAAGATCCAATGCCACTTATTTCGCGTTTTGTGATGCTATAAAGAAGTATAATGTCACAGAGCTAAGCGTATTTGAACGTGTTTTACCCTTTTGTGTTTGACACCATCTTTATACATCGTTTGCGCCAATATCCAGATGCTGCTTATGGTACTGCCAGTCTTGGCTGTTGCCCAAACAGTCAGCAGTCCACGGGCGCGCCAGAACCACTGTGAGCTCCAACTGGCGGTCGCTTACTCATTGTCTTGTCTACACACTTGCAGTTGCTAAATGCAGTCAATCACGTAAATTCGTTGATTCCAGTACATTGAAGGCAAAGCCCGCGAATTTGCCATCACAGATAGAGGATTAGGGGTTTGCATATAGACGACAAGGCCCTGAGTGACTGATAGTCAAAAAAAAGTAAAAAAAGCAGCCAACTGCCCGAGATAGACCCATTCTGTCCCCAGTTTGTATGTGCCCAATTAACTCAATCTCGAAGCACGCCCTCCATCTAACGGTCAGCTGATTTCGCGCGATAAGGACTGTACGACGTACAAGTCACAATTTTATGTTTTTTCGCCCTGCAGCTTCATTTTTCATCAAGGCGAGCTTTGAAGGCAGAGTTCAGAGAGTCACTGGGAAAAGGAGGCGTCACTGAACCTATATTACGCTGTAGAGCCCTTTCCTTACATTTTTTTTTGGCCGCGAGACGGGTCCAAGGTTGTCGTCGCGGATGGTCCGCACTACTTACGACGCGCCGTTTTTCAGCTTTCTGTGGGCCCGATCGTCGGACCGTGCCGTTTGGCACAAGCCGAATCGAAAGGACTTTCAGTGTCTTTGTTTTGATTCGCCTCGCAATTGTTCGTAGTATCATTGTATAACCCCTCTCGAAACACACCATCAAGTTCCACTACGTTGCTTCCTAAGACAGTTCTGGCCGTGCTCCGCACAATCTAGCACCAAAAATCAGGGAAAACACATTCGGTATACTGAGCCTCTCAATTCGATATGAAGATGCAGTGTATTCAAACTGACACAGTAAATACGGGTCTGCATAATTCATTTCCTAATTAGATTGATTGCTTTGTCTTGGTACCTGCAATAACATTGGTGAATCGTTGGTGGCTGTTGAAACTTTGCTGAAATTGCCATCGGTAAATTCTGTGCTCGTTGCGTGAGCGCGAAGTGCTCCTAACATAGTACACATCGTTTTTCACGCCCGAAAACGCATACAACATTTAACGCTTTGACATTCACGTAAACTCCTTAGAGACACGTTGCTAAAGCTGGCGTGAGAGCGCAAAACCATCTAAATCATTCGATAGCCCTTTCTGGGCAGAAGGGCTCTAATGGACCTCCAGTTTGGCGGCTTCTCAGAAGCGCATTACATAACGCCTGTATCATAGTGCTGCATCTGTCCGCTCAGACGAACTATCAGATATCTGTTGTGCCTGAAGTCAAAATGACGCAAAACTCCCGCTCGATCACCGCTTTTGGAGGAGAGACATGTTCGCTTACGTTTAGAAGTCTATAGACTCTTCAAAATCACCTTGTTGTAATATTCGAATTCCTTTCGATTGCCGTTCAGTCAACCCGGGTTTCGACATTTTCGCCAAAGTCCTGTAAGAGATTTAAAAAAATATGGTCCGCACTGTATCCTGACGGTAGTTTAGTGAAGCGCTGAAGTGCAGCGACAGCAGACGCGCCCTCGCTCAATACCGCGCAACAACCTTTGCACGTATCCTATAAAATCTTCAAGCAATAGAAACCCATTCGAATCCACTTTGTGAGCCAACTCCGGCACTAAGTTTCGCCTAAAACGACAAAATGAAGGAATGAAAATCGAAAGCTAAGTCATTCAGCATTTTACCTTGTAGATAACATGTTCGTCAATGGGATTGGGGTCATGACCCAGTAGTCGTACAGATGGTGCAGGCTTCGAACTGCAATTCCCATTACTTGCAACATTGGTGAACGTATTTTCAGACAATGCATTTACATTCATTTGGCGAAAATGCACGCACAGGTCAAAGGACAAACTCAGGAAAGTTTCGGAAAACTGGTGTAGATGGTCCGGGCCGCGATTTCACATAGTTACTTCCGCTACCGTTAGTGGAGGTGCGGCAATCTTATACAACACAGTCTGCCTGGGCTAACATAGAACATCCAAGCAAAAAAACTTCCCGAGTTTTAGGCGATATTCTAACACTCGAAGCAGCTCCGGTGCTCTCTTCTATAAAGATGTATCTTGCCTTGGCACGCTCCAGCGCGGTACTCAATAACGAAACCAGCAGATGTCGTTAGTTCTTCCTTTTCGATTCCGATAAGCTTCATGAGAGCAAGTGTTACTTCAGTATGCTCAAATGGGAGTAATTTCTCACAAGAATAATATGTTTCTGAATGTGCTAACCGAGGCGTATCCAACAATTCGTGGGGAGCTGCGTTTCTGAGCAGCCTCTGTGTGCTAACCAATAATGCTGCAGCCCAAACAGCCAGCCATCAGGTCAGACAAGGTGCGTAAGTTGGTGGCCATGCAATTGCGGCATTTCGCTGAAGAAACTTTTTGTTTCAGTTCAATTCACAGCCCACGGCCCAGGAAATTCTTTAAGTCCCAATAATAAGGTTGAACAACTAACCGAACTCCATGATCTCGCTGATGATTTTATTACTGTCGTAACCAGGTAGCTCAGGGTGAAGGAGCCACTCAGGATATGATCATTGTACATATCCTTGAATAAAGTTGTAGGACCATTATTTTTCTTAATCATACGGAACTATTCGGTGCAATGTGGAACAAACGATTTCAATTAGATTGTCAGCTAAATCCGCAAGTGCTCCGAGTGATGTCATGTTCCACCCGGTTTTCTGGGCCACGTAGTTCCGTAGAGAGACAGTGTTTCTCTTTGCTTCCACCAAGCTGGGTAGTAAGTCATCGTCGATCGGTTTCCACACTGAAAAGGGTCTTCGGACGAATGTGCAAAGAAACATAGAACTTTATTACCCGGAGATTTGCGCGGAGATTCTTTCCCGATAATATTTGCAAGAGCGTTGGTTATTTGCGAGTATGCCCAAGGTTTGTTTTCTAGATGAAGGGTCAATTTAGTCTTCGCGTTTTGAGGGCATGGTCCGTATTGATCTGTCGGAAAAGGGAGCGGAGCCATTCGTGCCAGCAGAAGTGGGAACCGTGGCTTCCCCGATGGCGAAATACAGATACTGGAGGAGGCCTATTAGACCCTCTTTCCCGAAGAATGCCACCATGGAGCGCATTGACAATGTGCAGACGTATTCATGAAATCCCAAACCAGGAGCGTGCCAAGAGCTCCAAATTTCAATAAGTAGCACATAATATTTCATAGCACTACAGAATTAATGCATGCCATATCAAACCTGCTGTAAGATGAAATATTCCATGGGTTTCGACGATTACTGGGCCACTAATTGCATCTTTGTCAATGTCATCTAGAGGTACGGCCTAGAGTAGCATTCGACTTTTTTTCTTACGAAGCGTGAACTTTTTGGTTTGGCGACGCAATTACAGATACATCTATTGCTCAGTGCACACATGGGCCACTCAAAACGAAACTGGTATTGTTTCGTTAGGTCGAATCCGCACCTCACGCTTTTTGGGCGAGTGCGCTATCTTTTACGCCACCAGAGCTGCTCTTACCCTCTCAGGCTTTTGTAAAAATATAGAATATGTAAAAGACTTTGTAAAGCCTATCGTAAAGGCTGGACAGCTCATTGTCGATATCTAACGATTACGGCTGACCGGCTCACCAAGTTAAACGTGTGAGTGCTGTAAGGCTACGGCATAAGCCGTTAAGCTGAGAGGGTGAAATAGGCCCTGGTGGGGCGTGACATCCACCTGGGGTTCGATTTTTGCCTATAACTCAGCATTCTATCCTTACTATTTTTTCCAAAGCACCGCTGGGGAAAGGCGGAGCTGAAGTTGTGAAAAGCTAGATCATCGCTTTTTAGGTAAATTTGGGAGCAACGACAGAGGGTTTCAGTATTAGAGAATGGGATTTGATAGGAGAAAATTTTGATCACGTTGGCGAGTTATCTTGTGATTGTTAAACTGTAAACGTTCTTCCTGTCCCTTGTGCTCTCCGTCCGAAGAAAGTGGATCGCTCCTTTTCTTTATATTCCGCACCTTCCCGAGCATTTCGCCATAGAGTGCTTTGGGGAGAATCGAGACAATGAGACGGCTCAACTTCTTCTGTGCCGCGAGGTATTGATCCGCATGCAAGGGAGGGGGTTACATATGCAAGACTTTCCACGCAGCTTTTTGTTTGAATGAAGTACATGCGTGTTGCGTTTGGGCCTGGATTAGGGTCCATAAATTGTCAACGGATCTGTGCATCAGCTTGGTCATCTAGTACCTCCAAATGCATATTAACCAATTTATAGTGTTAGCAATTGTACCAAAATTTTGTGATGTTTTATAAATCCAAGCCCTCTATAGCAAGTGTCGCTTCTTATAACTTGCGATGTTGACACCTTTGCGCTGCTCGATGCTCACAAATTGGCGCTTAGGCTCCCAAAACATGACCGTAAAATACGTCCCGCACCACTTGTTTGGTCGTCCTCAAAGAATTGAGACCAGAGGCGCGCTTCCCGATACAACCGCCTTTACTACAGTTGAATTCTGCTGAAACATGTCCGGTCTCAAAGGCATTGATCTGCGAGCCAAAAAGCAATAATGGGCGGTGTATAGATCAGGACAGAATGGCTCTGCAGAAAACTCCCGGCGAGCGCGTCGCTGCAGTGATCACGTAGCGAAAAGACAACGTGAGGCAATGTACTTCCTGGTATGTCAATGAATGAATGGTAAACAACAGTAGGACAAAAAGGAAGATAAGAAATAACGAATGATTAGTGATCAACAACAGTAGGAAATTAAAGCGGAAAAGCATAATCTACGAGCTTGTAGGACATTTCTCCGGAAAAAAATCCGGGAAGCAGAGTTAGTTGGCTCATTCCCACTACCGATTACCGATTTTGTTACTAATCGTGGCGCTCTGGACGCAACTGGGCTCGTGTACCAAACCTCACTCCGTGCGCCGTAAATGCGGCGCGGTTTCTTCAGGGGCCGTGGCGGCAGGGGGGCGAAAGGCGATGGCCCGCGTCTCCGGCGCTGTGCTCCAATCCAGCAGCCTCTTTTATGTGGAAGGAAGAGGAGGGAAAAGTAGAGAGAGGAAGGGAATTGAACAGATAGTGGGTGCTTATGTGAGTTAGTGGTAGTGGTAGGAGATCACAGAAAAGTTGACTTCCACGAATTACTTCAGTGAATGGCAGAAGCGTGGCGGTATAGTTCCCTTCGGTTGTGGGAATGACGCAAGCAGCTTTTACACGAAAGTTCAAGCTGTGGTTTGGCAAATTTCCAACAGTTGGTTGTGGCCTCATAACGCTATAACGTCACGTCCTATTCGAAAGGGAATCAATGTCTGCAGTTCCGCCGTTTGACTTGAATGTAATACGCTCTGGGATTCTCGATCTTTTCCTGTAGTTCTCTGCTCAACCATTACCACTAACTATGCCGAACTAACACTATGAGCGTTCACTATTTAGTTCAGGTCCCCTTTTCTCTCCTCATCGCATTACACTAACTCAGACTATTGAGCTGTTGCACGTATATTTGTTCAGTCCTCTTTTCTCTCGCTCCTCCTTCCACATGAATTGGGGCATAAAAGGGGCTTCTGATTGAAGCACAGTGGCGGAGGTGCAAGCAATCACCCTTGCCGGGCCGCTAGCCCGCCTGCGCTGCCGGAAGAAGCCGCGCCACATACGCGCATGGGTGAGTTTTTCCCTCCTCTCCGACCACTGATGGCAGAATCGCGGGTCGTAAAAGAGCTAATCATAGATCGCAGTCCTTCGCCGCACCATATGCAGCGATCATCGTTCGCATGCACTGGCGTGCGGGCCAACGGTGTTTTTTTTCTCTTGTCCCTTCTCCTCGGACGTACTGATGCTTAAGGAATCTCAAGTAAAAAATTGATCGAGTTCTATTGAACACATTCTGTATGTGCGACTACATCAGACTTCTCGGTTTTATTGCTCAGTCTCACATCAACGTAGGAAACTAGGCAGTGTCTTAATGCTCTAGCCGAATAATGTCCTCACCATCGTCTTGGTGAATTCAGGATGTGGTGAATCAGGAAGCCGAACTTCGATTTAAGTACCTTTATCGCTGTTTGTGCACTCTTTCACTGCATACATTCTCAGCATAGGATCGTCGATGGTGTAAGGAACAGGACTCCACAACAGCTGCCGAGAGCGGATACCAGTCTGCCAACGCAACTGGCCGCTGTAAAGATCCGCAGTACCCAACTCATTGTAACAGACCAGGGTTACTTGTCAGTCTTGGAACTGCTAATGGCCGAGTGCCTAATGATTATACAAACCTGAAGGGTCATTTGACAACGATTTGCTGAGCTGGAGTAATACTTCGCCTCCGTGCGGTTGTAGCTCTCTGAGACGAAGGGGCCCACAAATTTCCGCAGTTCCTTGCCCAATCCAAGAGCTTGCCGTTTTCCAATCTTCCAAAGTCAAATTCCACGTGTGTGCGAGTAAGAGAGAGACCTAACCAGGAGATGTGATCCGTAGACTGTCATGTTTGGATAGTACAGGAACTTAGTTCAGTGGACATCCTTGGCCGGGTGGGGTAATTACGGGAGAATGCAGCGTTGCAGAGCGCAGCGAAATGCAAGCGCGGCGATCGATCCGCACCACGGAGTAAACGAGCTTCCAAGGTAGCTGTTTCCCCGTCCAATGCGCGGAGAAAGGGATTCAGGGCCGCGGAATAGGCTAATTCCTCCATGCTCCGCCTAAAATGCGACTTGCTTCGCAACACGCTTCACGCCGCTACCGAAGCTGTACGGAGCATGTCAAACCAAAGTCCGATTCGCTGTATCTATGGAAGTCTAGGGTGTGCAGCTTGAACCACGACTAGGCACACCGTTTTTGTGCTTACTTCATTGTTCTCATTCATCCCACAAATCGATCACGAGTAATTAATGAGGTCAGTTTTATGGGAGCTGATGACTCCCATAGAAACGGTGTACCAATTTATTGCATGCTGTAATAACAGGGTGCTATGCTGAAGCGCGTCTTAGAGCATCGAATAAACTATATGAGTCCTCAAAGTCAAAAATTGATGCGTGTTCTGAGTTGAACACATTGTGTAGTGTGCACTACTGCAGACTTCTCGATTTTTATTCCTCAGTCTCACAACGTAGGAAACTGGGCAGTGTCTTAATGCTCTACGTATAATGTCCTCACCATTCGTCTTGGTGAATTCAGGAAGCCGAACTACTGAAACATATGCCCAGATAAGACCTCATGCTGAACCGCTCTCTTACATGCATAAGACGAATGCGAATATGGTGCTCCTCTCTTTATCGCCTTACTTTGAGGAGAAGAGAGTTAGGAACAGAACAATCGCACTATAAGGTAGCGGTTAAAAATGGGAGCTGCCTTGGTCAGGGATCGGACCCGCGGCCTTGTCGATGTTTTGACTGAATTGTCACTGCATTTCAAATGAAACGCCGTGCATGCTTTTAGCACGCTTAGTTCTTCCCGGTACAATATGAATGTACATATGCAACATAGACGATAAAGTGGACTGAAACATAATAGTCTATCAGTGTTCACACAGCTCAGCGCTCTCAGAAATTCAGCTCCAATAACGCCCTCAAAAATTCAGCCTGCCAGAACTGTAGCCTAACACTGACAATAATGCTCTAACTACATTTTTTCAGACGTGTAAACATGCAAATTTTCCTGAAGAATTAGCAACTGCTGATCTCTCAAACCGATGCTCAGGGTTCCGGTGTCGGCCTTTCAAAGCCGCACGTTGCGTGATTCTCGGTCACGAGGAAAGCTTTCTGGATTTCGGTTCCCATGTGCTGAAACAGGGTTGTACAGAGAGTTTTACGGCTCACATTTCTTTGGCACTAGGCGCAGGGTCTCACTTTAGCATTTTTCAGTTACGCCCTCCAGTTCATCGCGCATGACAATTGAATAAGGTAAAGAAATGGTCAGAAACTTTTCGGTTTCTGTGATCCTAGCAGTCGGATGTCTGATGACGACGCAGCGCTATTGAAATCTCGTGGCAAATATAGAACGCGCACACCACGCAGCACACATGCATGGCCACTGGCACCCACCCCCGTCCCCTTACGCGCACGCGCAAGAGATTTTATAAGGCTCCTAGAATTACCTTGTGCCAAACAGGACAAGTTCGGTTTGTGGGTCGATCCTCAAAGCTGTCGAATGAAGCCTTGAAGGGAGAGCGTAGGTGATGAACTCGATCCAAACCATTGCCAGAATCATTCCTACAAATTGGGTGAAAGTGTGACCACACCGCTGTAACTCCGAACGTTATGTCACTAGAAATACTGATTCGGCCGTTGAAAGAAAAAAGAGTGACAGCAAAAACTGATGGAAAATCGCCATCAGTTGAACGGCATGACAGAGTGGTAAATGTCCACATTATTATCGTTTTTCAGGGTGCATGCCACGCGCTTGCTAGTGTTCTGGTAGGAGATAAGTAGCCCAGGCTGGTCTTTGCCTATCCTCGGGTTAGAATAGACTCTACAGTCCGCACGACTTAAAAAACGTTGCTTCAAAAATTGCTGTTCGCTAATTTGATTTATTTACTTGTTTATGTGATACACTGTATAGTGTGTCAAAAAACCAATAGTCAACTCATAAAGAGCCGAAATGATGCCGGCCTGGCTAATAGGAAACGAAGAATCAATAATGAAATAGGGTAGAATTGAGTCGACGTGGATATCCGTAACAGTATCTCGTGTAAGAACGTGGCAGCGCATGCATGCATAACTTCTAAGGACATCAAGCAACGAATGCCCAGCACCAATTTGCTATGACGCCCTCTTCCATGCAAAAAAGTCATCGGGAACATATCAGCACTTCGACACACGGCACATCAACGTCCCTCGTGGAACCTACATGGTGGATAGAAGCGGTAATAGAAGAAAACAAAAGGGCTTGCATGCCTCATCATATCAGGCCCAAGCATACGGAAAAACATGGAAGGTGATACAGAATCGTGGCGAACGATCACCGTCCCTATTGCCGAAGCCGATACCATATGGCTACGCAGCGTAGATAAGGAGAACGAACAAAAAGGAGAATGAAAAAAATGCATTCGCAGGAAGGCGGAAGGCTACCAACCCATGTATACGCTGGAATTAAAAACATAAAGTGTTGAAACATACACAGGGAAGTTGCTCTTTGTCCAATCGGTCGCGCGATGACCTCACCCAGTGAACATTTCAGTGTTGCTCACGCACTGCCACGCCCTGACCATACGACCCGAAGTAGGAATAAGCATAAGTAAATGAGTCTTCTCTGATAGGCCCATTTCTTCTTCTCCTAAGCGTTAGTCCCGCGCCGTCGCAGGGTCCGCTGATCTTGTTAGACGTCGCCACTTGTTCCGATCCACTGCATCTTCTGCTGTGGCTTTCACTTCAGTGAGGTCCCTCTTGATGACGTCCCTCCATCTTTTCTTTGGGGCTCCTCGTGGTCGCTTGCCCTCTACCTCGAGTTCCAATGCCTTCCTTATTGGGTGGTCTTCAGGCCTCCTCAGTACATGACCGTACCATCGCAGTCGCTGCTCTCGTGCCTTCAGCTGGATAGGAGCCGTCTGTGTGACCGCTCTGACGTCCTCGTTTCTGACTCTGTCGAGTCGTGTCCAGCCGCAGGCCCATCTCAGCATCCTCATTTCAGCTGAGTGGAGCTGCCTTTCATGGTTCTTGCAGATGGGCCAGCACTCACTGCCGTAGAGCATTGTAGGCCTTACCACCGCCCGGTACACCTTGCCCTTGAGCGTTCTCGAGCACCGCCGGTCGCACAGGATGCCAGTGGACTCCCTCCATTTCATCCAGGCTGCGTTGATTCGGGCCTCACCGCCTGGTCCACGCTGCCATCAGCTGCTAGGTTGCTCCCCAGGTACTGGAAATCCTCGACCCTTTCGATGCTCTCGCCATGGCGGTCTACGATGAGTTCGGCGCACTCTTCGGAGCTTAGGAACTTGGTCTTCTTTACGTTCAGCCGGAGTCCATTCTCAGCGAGCACATCCTGCCACCGCTGCACCTTGTCCTGGAGTTCCTCCCTGCTGTCCGCTATCAGGGCGATGTCGTCAGCGTAGAGGATGGTTTTCAGTGGTCCCTCCATGAGTTCTTTTGCCATGACATCTAGAGTCAGGAGGAAGAGGAACGGGCTGAGGGCTGATCCTTGGTGTACCCCAACCGTAATGTTTACCTCCTTTGTCAAGCCGTGAGGGGTGCGTACAGCTGCTTTAGCCCCATCGTACATGTCCTTCACTATGGAGATGAGGTGTTCCGGAACGTTACGTTCTCTGAGCGCTCTCCAGAGTACAGGCCTTGGCAGGCGGTCGAATGCCTTCTCAAGGTCCAGGAAGGCTAGGTAGCAGGGTCGCCGCTTCTCTCGGTACTTCTCCATCAGCTGTCTGGCGATGAAGATGGCATCGGTGGTGGACCTCTCGGGCATGAAGCCGAACTGTTCCTGCGAGATAGGGACAAGTTCCCTCAGCCTAGTGTTGACCAGGCGCTCGTACAGCTTCATGGTATGGGGAGTCAACTTGATGCCGCGGTAGTTGGAGCACTCCGTCGCGTCCCCTTTCTGTTTGAAGATGGGAACGATTGTGCTGCTCCTCCACGCATTCTCTCCAAGGGCCTTCCATGCCTCTATCGGTACCCCGTCTGGACCCCACTGCTTTCCCAGCTTTCATTCTCCCTTCATCCTTCGTCCAGGGAGTGATGGGACCTGCCGTCGCCTCTATCTGTGGGCTATCCTTGCGAGGGAATTCTTCGTTCAGAAGTCCCTCGAAGTATTCTTCCCACCTCTTCCTGACTTCGGCTGGTTTCCTGAGAATGGCCCCGTTGCTGCTCTTCAGTCTTTACGACCCTGATGTCCTGAGCAGCGCGATGCCGAGCTTTAGCCAGGCGGAAGACGAACTTGTCCCCTTCTCGGCCTTCCAGCTTGTCGTACAGGGCGTCCATTTCCGTATTCTTGGCCTTAGCAACGGCTGCCTTGGCGAGTCGCTTGCAGCTCTTGTAGGCAGCGTAGTCTTCTGGGCTCCGTGTCTTTTGCCAGCGTTTGTATGCTTCCTTCTTCTGCTTGACGATCCTCTGGACTTCCTCGTTCCAGAACCAGGCTGCCTTGTCTCCTCTGATACCACCTCGCGTCTCTCCCAGGACCTCCCTTGCACACTGTAGGATGACCTCTGCTGCGTAGGTCCAGGTGTCCTGGACTGGCCCATGTGGGTCTGGGAGCCCAGCCTCCAGTATTCTTCGGCCGAGGCTATCCTTTTCTACCTTGCCCATTTTCCACCACCGAATTCTCCGCTCTGCTCTCACCCTCGTCTTCTTGGGGAGGTCTATGGCGATGTCTGCCAGGAGAGGCCTGTGCTGAGGGCCCAGCTCTTCCCCAGGCAGTACCTTGATATCCTTGACGGTTTTGAGAGACGATCTTCTGACCAGGACATGGTCGATTTCCGTTTGTCTCCCTCCACTGCTGTAGGTTACCTTCTGAGTCCTCCTTTTCGCGAAGAAGGTGCTGCAGATTGCTAAGTCGTGGGCTGTGGCTAGGTCAAGGATCCGTCCTCCCTCAGCGTTCTTTGTCCCTATTCCTTGACCTCCGTGCACCCTTTCTAGACCCCTTCTGTCCCTCCCAACATGGCCATTCAGATCTCCAGCTATGGTGAGATAGTCCTCTTCCGGAACCGATCTTATGGCCTCGTCCAGGGTCAGGTAGAACTCATCCTTTTCCGCCTCGGAGCAACCGGATTGTGGTGCGTACACGGTCAGTACTGTCCAGTACCCCCTTCGTGTCCATTCTCACTCCCATGATCCGATCACACTGATCCTGTTCACAGAGGAGACGCAGTCCTTGAGAGTTTCTGCGACCGCTATAACCACACTTCCATTTGTTGTCTCCTTCATTGTACCTTTGACCCCTTCTCCGACCCCGCGGGCCTTCGCTCCTTTTCATCGCATTTCAGAAGGCAAAATACTTGGTAGGATTTGGATCTTCCTTCGTTTCATCAGACCAGCGACCTTTCTAGATCTTCCGGTCAGCGATCCCACGTTGTCCCAATTCGAACTAGCTTCTTTGGCCGAGGTCGTTCACCCCTCGGTAGCCCTCGCATACTGACCACAGAACTCGGGCGAGGGTTCTGCGCGCCACTTCCGGGTGACGTCCTAGCATTAACACTGATTCTATTGCGACTTGTCATGATTGTTGTGACGGGTTCTCCATCAGCCGGCCTGTCAACCTGGGCCTGACGCTGGTATCGTCCCCATTTTTGCAATTTTTGCAAGGCAGGTTTGTGCCTCGGCAGAGGATCGAAGTCTTTGCCTTGCAGAAACGATATTCATCGGAAACGGAGTTATTCTCGATGCTCCACTGTGAATTGATTTTGATCACTTTTCTTTTGCACAATCACTCGATTCGGCTTGCCTCAAGGGAAAGTGCACGAAGTAGTTTGGGATAAGGCTGCAAAAACCAAGATTGTTGATACAACCCATTTTTTGTTTAGACAGCCTGTGGGTTAGCGTCGTTATGATGAAGGCTGCTGTTTCTTGCTCATCATAACTACAGTAGGGAAAAAAATTTGTAACATAAAACGTCCCTTTCCTAGTTTTGCCGGACCTCTCAAAAGTGCCAAACGTGATGTCTTCGGAAACTTGTTTGATTCAAGTCTTGGTAGGAACAAAGTGGTGAAACACGTCGCGGTACGGCACGTTTCTATCGCGCTGATAATGGCTTGGTCCCTAAAGTTTCTAAACTCCAAAGAAAAGGGCCGTATATGAAAGAGAGGAAATCCAGGTGAGGACACGTGGAGACGAAGAAAGAAAAAACACCCAGAAAAGAATGCTCGGAGAAGCCTCGTCGTTCGTTCGATGAGCCAGCTCAGACTAGCATGACCGCCCAAGATGTCGCCACGTAAACGGACGAACACTCAAGCAACGAGACGGCCGGTAGTAGGATATGGAACTCCACTGAACGAAAAAAGCTCCTGAAAACCCTACCACATTTCACGATGCGGCCCGCATTGCACTTCCGTTGACAATGGTAATGGCTTTCAAATGCGCCGTCGGGAGCCGATCCGAAATTTGACCCTCATACCACGCACGCACTAGGTAGCGCAGTTCACCTCTACAACACGTCAGCCAATTCATGAATATTATCATACCATCACATCATTTTATCGCGCACAGTTCTCCTTATTCTTGATTTAAAAGAGAATAAAGGAGTGAGACGTAGTAAAAATACAATTTTTCCGTCTTGTTCCGTGTTTCTTTTTCCGCTACTGCGAGTATGTATAACATTATCCTTTTATTTTTGCCTCCTACACAGCCTACTCGATTTACCTTATCTCTCTCTCTCTTTCTTTTCCGCTTCGAAGCAACCGGATTGTGGTGCGTACACAATCCGGTTGCTTCGAAGCGGAAAAGGATAAAATCTACCTAGCACTAGTCAGTACTGTCCAGTACCCCTCCTTCGTGTCCATTCTCACTCCCATGATCCGGTCACTGATCCTGTTCACAGTGGAGACGCAGTCCTTGAGGGATTCTGCCACCGCTATGGCACGCCATTCCGTTTGGTGTCTGCTCCATTGTAGAAGAGTTTGACACCTTCTCCAATCTCGCGGGCCTTCGCACCCTTCCATCGCGTTTCCTGAAGGCATAGGACTTGGATATTCCTGCGTCTCATGAGGTCGGCAACCTCACGAGACTTCCCGGTAAGCGACCCCACGTTCAGGGTCCCAATTCGAACTAGCTTCTTTGGCCGAGGTCGTTCACCCCTCGGTAGCCCTCGCATACTGACCACAGAACTCGGGCGAGGGTTCTGCGGGCCACGTCCTAGCTTTTACACTGATTCTATTGCGACTTGTCATGGTTGTTGTGACGGGTTCCTCCATCAGCCGGCCTGTCAACCTGGGCCTGACGCTGGTATCGTCCCCATTTTTGCAATTTTTGCAAGGCAGGTTTGTGCCTCGAACTCGTGGCTCAGGGTGTGAACATGAGTCTACACTCTTAACCTCTCGGCTATCCCTGCCTTGTTCATTATTTCCAGTAGGTCCTCAATGCGGTTCTCCGCTATCTTCGGGGAGTTGTGGGTCAATTGTAACATGTCTCCAGGCAGCTCCCGCGTCCTAGGATCGTGCCATACCTCCTTTCCCCATTTTCCAAGAGTTTCCCCTTTGCGGATCACCCATGGTTCCTCGGTGTTGTTTCTCACTGATACCAGCGCCTCGCCATGTGTCACCTTTAACACTCCGGACGCAATGCGTCCATTCGCAGACCAAAAGATACACTCCTCCTCATTAGGTGTCCCCTGACACCGGCACTGAAGAAATTCCTCCTGGTGGGATGACATGCCTATGCACTGCTCACACAATGCCTCCACTTATATTTTTCTGCTCTTGGTCTGTACCTGTTTGACCAAACTGTATGCTGATGTTCAGCGCTCCCAACGCATTCATTCCTAGGAGTAGGAACCTCTCCCTGCTTTCTTGAATGTGTAGCTGGACACGGGCTCGGCCCGCTCCTTGAACATCCACCTCTGTAGCGATAAGCATCAGAAAACGCATAGCGTTTCCTGAGGCGTCCACCACTTTTTGCGAGTTCCCGTTTCCCATCATAGTTACGAGGCTGTCCAGATCCACTCGATTTTTCTTTGCCTCCAACAGCAGACCCAGGGGGACTATGGATACTACTGATCCCGTATCAATCATAGCATCTACAGTCATGCCCAACATATTCACTTTACAGGTAAAGGGCTTTCCGTATGCTTCGGTCACTACCTCCTTTTTCCTTGTCGTCATTGACGACTGAACCACACCACTTTTCCAGGTGCGCTGAGAAAGATCCCTGAGGCTTCGCATCGCTAGTTTTCCGCTTCTGCTTCTCCTCCCTTCGTGGTCGCTGATCTTGGTCTCTTGGTTTTGCACAGTTCCTAGCGAAGTGCCCCATGCCTCCGCATCTGAAGCATTTAGTTCCCACTGCGGGGTGTTCCTTCCATTAGCTTTGCTAGCTAAACTTTCCCCACTGCCATCATCGTCTGTGCCTAGGGCGGTCTACTCGACCCGCTTCCTGACCTACTAACAAGGGAAGGATGGTAGGTCGAAGTGGCCATTTGAAATGAAATGTATACCGGCTGAAAGGTCTTCGGACGGGGATTACGAAACCGTCTTCCATATCTGCTGCGGACCTCCCAGAACAAAGTTACGGGGCATTTTAGGGGGAGCATAGTGGCATTCAATACGAATTAGCGGCGTGAGGCTCCACCGCTGAAGCGGCGTGGCCGAGTGGATACGTTGCAGGTCTCGCGGTCACATTGTCGAGGGTTTGGATCCTTGATGCGTTTTCTGTTTTGCATTTTTTCTACAATGGTCTCTGTGCATTGAAAAGCATTTTTCCATAACTCCTGTGCTCGAGAACGGCGTTTCTGAACGGATGGAGCCATTGCGGACGATTCCATGCCGAACATTCCTTGGGCAACTATTTACCCTATACTGCCCCAATCATCGGAAATCTGGCCAGTTTTGACCGACTTTTTCCGTGAGCAGAACTGGTCAAACATCGTATCCTGGGGTAGTTTGACCTCCTGAATACGAATAACACATCCGCTTGGCCGAAAATCTCTTGGCGCCCGCGGTACAGGCGCCGGTGATTTGGGGTATTTTGGCGCCGGCGCCTGTGGCGCGAGCGCCATTAGGTTTCGGGTCGAGCGAATGTGATATTCGTATTCAGGAGGTCAAACTACCCCAGGAGACGCATGTTTGACCAGTTCTGCTCGATTCTTGGGAGAAAAGTGGTAGCGCCAAACGTGGCGCCAGCGTCAAAAAAGTATGTCGTACTCGTGATCAAGACATCGAATTATCCTCATGGGCGAGTTTCACCGAACAAATTCCTTCAAGGTTTCGAGGTAGTAATAATGAAATAATGAAATAATAATGAATGAACAGCCAAAGTTAAAAGTACTTTGGCTCATTATTTTTATGTAATTATTGTCCAGTTGCAAATAGCTATAAGCGTTTTAAGTGTAGTAAGCTAAACATACGTAACACTGCGCATATGCCCAAAATGTAGAACCCCCATGTTGAGATGAAAGAATGCTCAAGTGAAAAGTTCCCGTCCATCCTTGAACAATGCATTACATGCAAGTATTTCAGCACAATTCTCATAGTGGTACTGGCGTAAAGTGCGGTGTTATACGTAGGTCCGCTGCGGAATTACAATCAATTGGGCGCCGCTTTGGGTTACGGTACCGTGGCGGTAATACTGAAGTTAGCTTCTTGTGATGTTAAGGAAAACGCACTATGGTGATTCCGAGACTCCAAACATCGGCTCTCACGTCGTATGAACCTTTCATGTCGCCATCAATGCGTTCAGGTGGCATATAGAACTTACAACCAGCAGCAACTGTCTGAAAACGAGACCATTATAATGACGAAGTAGTCTTACAATAATCACCGCCTTCGTTTTGCTATTGAAGACCCGGTATTAATAGGACAATCAAGTTCTGCGACACTCCCAATGAGGTTTTCGAAGGGATATTTCACGACTGGACATGCTGTTGATCAACAAAATGACCACTAGTAGTTCGATGATAGGTGTTAATACTATGGACAGCATATTGGTTCTGTTCTTCCGAAAACCCGGCGAGAATAACGAGAAAAAACGAAGGCTTTTATTCTAGCTGCCGTGAGTAAGCGACAGTTGGAATTGGCAAAACACAGTCAGTAAGCTGGACGCGGCCATAGCTCGTATCCGCAACCCATATTGCTTTTTTAGCATCGCATCGTCACTATCGCAACGTGCGAGGGCCTTTCTGTGGAATAGAAGAAACTGGGCCTTTTTGACTGAATTGAACACATGACGTGGGTGACCTTTTATACCTAAAACTCTTATCCATTTGTTGGGCAGCTCTTCAATCCTCTTCTTCCAAAAAAGCAGCAACACCAATGAAAAAGTGATCGTTTCAGAATTTACTTCCATTACCAAATTTTTCTTCTCTGACAGATGCAGTCAGATACTGCCAAGACTGGAGTGCAGGATGGGAGCACTCATACTTGCACAGCTAGATTTGTGATCATTTGGTGTGTTATCTTCGCCAAGGGTGAGCGCACATTGTCGCAAAGTAGGGAGAAACTGAGCCTCCCACAAATGAACCGAAGTGGGACGTCAGCCATACTTTGAAGTTCATTAGAGTAGGCGATGGCCGTCACTGCCGCACTAGCGTCCTGAAGCGGTCTTCTAAAATGGTGCAACCTTTCTCCAATGCTGATCTGCTTTCAGTTATGCCAGGTGCTCATCTCGGATCCTTTGAAATGTACAGAAATTCTTCAAAACCTCCTTTACAAATAACACATTCGCCGGGAAGCCCTTCCAATGTGACAGGAGAAAGATAGACACCCATGGCTGTCTGGCTCGTCTCCCCATTTGACCAAGCTCGTACGGTATTCATTCTGAGAATTTTCTTATAACGAGATCTAAGAGATGCTTCTTAGCTATCGCATGGACGTTATCCATGTTATGAAATCATCAATTATGATGACATTTGCAAAATATTGAACCACCTGCATCTCTTATCGTCCCACTGATCACTAATATGTTGAGCGGTAGTCACTGAAAGTCCGCTTTTCTCTGCGGCTGGATGTCAAGCATAATCTACCCGCCTTCGAAACATGGACTACAGTCTTAATGTTACCGGTACGAAAGAGAATCGATGATACCGTGGGTTCAAAACAGTTAACCTGAACCAATACTTTGCTTCAATATCCAGACATAATGTAGTGAAGCTTTTCAGAATTTGAAAAATGTGAGCCATATGGTTAAGAAGAACGAAGTACCCCTTTTGGGAAACACCACATTCAAAGAAACCCTTTGCACCACATTCAAAGAAAAATTTTGCAATGCTTTTCCAACACTGATACAGAAAAATATCATGACTCAAATGGAACCGGTTGGGTGGGAAAAACCTGCACAGAAAGCGGAATATTATTCAACCACTACTGTATATATGCAAAGGCGGCAAAAAGTAATTGACGAGAGGTTTCTCATGCCTAACTTTTACCCTATCTAACCAGTTCGCTTCATATTTGGATATATTATAGTTCTGAACGAATCAACAAGCAACCGGGTAGCATTTCGCATATGTACTTGTTCGCGGAATCACATTTTTCTCTCTACAATGTGCTATTTATAGTGTCTGAGAGGGCCATATAAATAATTTCATTCTTTATGAACGGATTTCGTCACCCGTTCCCATAGACAAGGCGCCAATTACAGGCTTTCCCCCTTTTTCCGGAAATAAATATGAGAAAAAAAGTGGATCCGCAAAAGAAGAAAAACTGCTTTAAGTATGAGTGCACGAAGGAATGGTCATCACGAGGGCTATGGAGGTTTCGCAACGTACACTGTAATCCATCTTCATAGGTTTCGCACAAAAAAGCATCTGTTAATCTTTGTAGAGCCGGAGGATTGTTCTGAATTCACTTGGCAAGGTAAAAGCTCTTGTGCAGTTACGGGAGGCGATCTCAACCACTCGCGTCGCAGTAAATGCAAACCATTAGTGGGATAAATGCAGTGCGCACCGTAAGCAACCACACCAAAAAAAACGTCAGGTAGAAACGTTCAAAGGTGATTCACACAGGAACACAACCACGCCAGTAGCGGAAGGGTTACGAGAATCACAATCCAATGCTGTATTCGAAATTACTAGGAAAAGGCAAGGATGTCGGACGTTCAACCTGCTCATGTACCGCATCGTAAGTATAAGGTTATCCCATTCAAAAACGTGGAGACATATAGGGGAACGGTAGGAAAGCAAGGGGTTCAAGACTGCGGGTTACTATATCATCTGAAAACTGGTACCTTTACCTACGTGCCCGCGGAATTCGGCTAACCTAGCCACAGAAGAAGATCCCGAGAACTTAAAAAAAACCCGAATGGTCAAAATCGGAGTCGGATTACGGAATCGAGCGTCACAAGAGAAAAGTGGGTTGCTGAAATTCATCTGTGCCGAACCAATAGTTGCAAAGGTGCTCTCCAGATGGAATGTGGAAGATTCTGTTCATAAGTCCAAAGGAGGACGAGCGAAAAAAAGCGGTCGGGGGGGGGGCTCATGTTTATGTTCATCCTACACAAGAAAAAGCGAACGGATGAAGGCAAGCGCTGAATCTCTGAGCTTGGACCGTTGTTGAGCTTTCCCGCGAGACTGACATCCCTGCTGCAACCGTTCCCGGAGTTAATTAGAAAAATTGAGGATGGTCAAGAGTGTGTGTGTTTCGCACGTCACTCTCCGCAGAAACACCAACGCAGTACCCATTCTATTTGTAGCAGCGATGTCCACCGGCTAAGACGTCATTAACAACTGTTGAAACGCAGCGGCCCTAGACTGAATATGGGTGGTCGCACTCCGAGCCGAAACTCACAAGCGTCAACTTTGTATGAATGTTGATGAGAAGTCGAATGAGTCTCGTCGTCAGAAGTTACGCTGGCCCAAGCGGATAATCTTTATAGCAATAAATTTCTGCACTGTGGCTTTCAAGCGGCTCTATACAGAGAACAAAACCGTCACTGTCGGTGTATATTGCCTGTTCCTCGACAATCAGATCGACAAATGGATGGTACCACACAACTACAAGAAGGCCACCATTGCTCGTCACAGTGCCAGACCCCGAGTAACCGTATTATTGGGCAGTGCTCGGACACAAACAATACTGAGAGCTGGGTTCAATCGCCTTATTCGCCCGACCTACAACCGTGCAATTTCACCTGTTCTGGTCAGTTGGAGGCACTGTTCAATGCAAACGCTACCACGTTTTGTCATTCGTCGAAATTGGCATGGAGAGCATTTGCTCACACTTGTTGGAAAAACGAAGGTGCCAAGGGTCAAGACGTTCCTAGAAGCGGATCACTGATAAAAGAGGGATCTTATGAACTCTCTTCATTCTCTATATGTAAACTAGAAACCCTCCGTGTGTTTGTGTGTTTGTCTGATCACTAAGAAAATGGGGACTGCGTGAAAATCACTCGGAGCTGGCCAAGACTGATATGGATGGGCACAGGTCAAAATGCACGGAGCTGTGCTGGGCTCCGCACACCATGGACGGGGCGTGGAACCGAGTGGGCGGGGCCAAGATCAAAAAATCTTCAAAAGGCCTAGAGGTGAGCCAAGGGACTGGAAAAATAAAGGAAGGTGAGCGATGGGGGAGGGGAGCGAATGAAGCAAGGGAGAGACACCCGCGGTGGGGAAGTATGCACCGATTTTGAGCGTTCGCTCTTCAAGAGGACACAAGCTTAGCGCTAGCTTGCCACTGCGTCCCTGGCATGTTAGGGGATAAACGAGCCCCCAGCTGTCGAAGCGTAGCGGTTTCCCGTCCAAACATGCGCATGAATGAGGATCCAGGACGTGGTATAGGGCTGATTCCTCCATGCTCCGCCTAAAATGCAACTTGTGGCGCAGACATGCTGAATTGCCGCGTATAAATATCCCGATCCCGTGTATCATAGCTGATCGCCGTCCGTGGCGGGCGTGTTGTTGCGCGGCGCAATGCGCGTCCTAGCACTCGGCCCAGTCTTATTGCGCTTTTCCGAATACAATTGAAACCGCACATACATGTGTTACTATTAGCTGAAGCATGAAAATATTATAAGGCCCGACTTTAATAGGCGGAAATTCAAGAGTTGTAACGATTTTTTCACTAATTTCTACCACGTGTTAAGTGAGCGAGTTAGGGATCCTCACCCTCTTCGAAAACTCCTGGTAAAGAGAATCGCTCTGTTGATCTACACCGCACAGGATGCTGTGCTCCAACCTACAGACTGTTGTGTTCAAATTCGCGCGCGCGGGAAGAACTGAATACCAATACGCACGCGGCGTCCGCGCTTTGATTGTGCTGGTGCGAGTTTTTTAGACCCCCTTGAGTAAACCAGCTTGTCTTTGAAGGGTCTTATAACTGTCTTATGTCTCTCTATATAACTGTCTTATAAGTTTTCTTTATGCAGACCGTTAGGAAAGACGAAAACGCAGTCGTGTAAAAAAAGATTCAGGTTCCACAAAAGTACTGAAATGAGGTTGCCAAGTTCAGAGAGAAATTCAGCGTTGGGGATGGGTTGGGATTTTCGAAATTGGATGCAAAAAGACCAAGACTGTCCTGGTTTGAACGAATATAATCTTCTAAAAACTTGACCTTTGGACCCAGCATCGAAGAGTTCCTTCTTCCCAATAACCACTTCACTTGTTTCTGAAGTTTTCTTTTCGGGATTCATGAGAAAAACGCGTTGGGGATTTTCTGAGGAACACTCCGAGCAGCGCGAAAACGCCGTTTTCTGTGTACCGTTTCAAGTGGGCGTATTCGGATATCCAGAAATGCATCTAAAATGCATCCCTTCGTGGAATAGGAACAAACAGTAGTTAGTTTAGCGCCATTAGCTTCATTTCTGGATGCGCCATGCTTATGGCTCCCACGCAGAGGTAGTGGGATGGTGCAAGTTCTACGCAATGCCTGTCTACGCGAGCAGATGTGTTTGTAGGATTTGGGGAGGTCCATGGCCAACCTACGCACTTGCTTACAGTCTTGTCCGTTGCGGATGATGGGGCGTGTCCGCCCCATCATCCGCAACGGAGAACGGCAACCGCACGCCGTCAGATCCGTGCTCCACCACTTGCTAAGTCCGATAAAGGAGACCAACTGCTGGAAAACGTCTGATACGAACGATATGGTAGTCCTGTCGTTTGTCGAAAAAAAAACAGGTTGGCTCAGCGCCAAGCGCGATCGCGGACACGCCCCATCATCCGCAGCGAACCAGGGAAATGATGTCAACCTATTAATGTTTCCAGTTAATTTGGATTAGGTTGATGAAAGTTTTGTACTATTTTTTTTACACATCCGGGTTCTCTACAAAGCAAGTTTCGCTATACAGGACCAGCATACTGACACCTTTGCGCTGCTCGTTACTGAGTGAAGGACTAATTACGACCCCCCCCTCTCCCAGCGGCCAAATACGACCCCCCTGTTGGGGAGTCCCCAACAACGATACCCGATTGTAAAACGTCTTTCCCTCAATTAACTTGAAAATTCCCTTAACATTTTATTTACATCTACAGTAGCTATTCCTCATTTCTAGCCTTCGTCATCTTTATCATCTTCGGTACTTTGTAGCATGAGCAACACCTCGAATGTCAATGTCATCCGCATCAGGAGTTTGCGTTCCAATTGTATTCGGAGCGCAATCAAAGCGCTGCGCGTGACATGCGCACGCGGACAGCGGCCAGCATAAATGGGATCGGGATACTGTAGCGGCATTCAACATGTCTGCGCCACAAGTTGCATTTCAGGTGGGGGGGGGGCATGGCGGAATTAGCTTGTCCCTCGTCCTGGATCTCCATCCCGGCATATTCGGACGGGGGATCATTACGCAGCAACA
>MU912701.1:0-21937 GCA_036418165.1 Cooperia oncophora
AAACCGCTACGATCGATGGAAAAACAAGGAGCGCAGCGCCAAAACTACGCGCCGCTGACACTCCCCGACTAACTCCAGTAATACTGAGTGCATAGGCTGCTTCTTACGGTCATTTAAAGTCATTTGCTCGAGAGTCTGACATCGCTGCGACCGGCGTGATAACCTAGGGGATGCTACAGATAGGCTGATTCGCGGCGGGCAGATTCTCATGGCGAAGCTCTTTCGCGAGCTATTCAGAGCCGTTACTGTCTCTGTGATGGAGCTCTGTCTGTGCACGTTCATACACTCTATGGCCAGGGCAAAAGGAAAGTTCCAGCGTCGGCTGTATGCTTCTGTGAGGTTCCCTTACTTCACAAATACAACCGCTATTGACGCGTCAAGTGGAAGTGTTCCTGAATACGTACTCTTGACGTGGCGCCAGCTCGTTCCCACCAGTCGTTGCCACTATGGACGCCTCCATCAGAGGCTCCAATAAGCAGTTTACGTCCTCGTCGCCGCGCTCGCAGCTTCGTACCAGGAAAAACCCCTTTCCGTCCTTAGGTATGGACTGCATGAAATCTAGTTGTTATCACCCAACGATACAGCCTGTGCCATAGAGAGGTTCGAGCCATTCCATGCGACGACCTTATTTTGGGGATAGGGAATTAAGGGAGAATAATAGGAATAGGAGAAGAATAAAAGGAGATAATGGTGTGACGAACCTCCAAGATGTCGTAGTTCCACCATATTGTTCATAGCGTTCTGTTCGAAGCGGTTGTTGATTATGTGAACTTTTTGCCCTGAAATATAGTTTACTTCAGTACCACAGGAGAAGTGATCCCAAACGGTGTAAGATTGTGTTTGATTTGTTCACTAAAATGTTCCGCAGAGTAGGTTTATCGATTCTTGAGCAGAATGACCTCCTCCACAAATGGGATTCAATCGCGCACCTATTTCCCGGAAGCTATACCTCGAGGTTCACTGCATATAAGGCTAACCGGACCATCAGGTATGTAAGACTATGCCACAAAGGCTATTGAACTGAGGGGGTAACAGCCGCACAGGTGGCGCAACGGTGAGCGTACCCGCCAGGGAAGCTTAACGCGAAAGTTCATAATCCCGCCTGGGGCCAGGATTCTGCCCTTCTTATGCTTCCATCACAGATTGTAGCACACCCAGTGTTTCCCCCTAGATTGTAGCGCCAAAATTCCGACATGGGATTTCACGAATCAGACTGAGAAAGCTCGCAAACCAAGGGGGTGCAGGTCAGAGAATCTGACTCAGGGCGATAGGCAGGAGCTAGGACGGTACATATCGAAATCTTTTACAGTGCTAGTCTTGCCGTTAATTGTTCCGTGTTTTTTCAAGAGACGACCGCCCTGAAAAATCCTTCTTCTATTAAGCCCCTCCCCCTACTCCTCCATAACTATCCTACCTACCGACTTCTCAACTTCGTGAATCTTCCCAAAGGACTACCCCTTCTTCTGAGCGTTTCCTGGAAATTCCCTATATCTTTCATTAAAACTCCATCGAGCGGGGCGGGAGGGGGAGGGGGAAGGGGGGTGAAGGGTATAAATGCGCGTAAAACAAGAATTCTTAAGAGCAGTAAAGAACCGAGGGCGTTGTTCACAAAGGCTAATGTGATCTCCATCTTCTTCGCTCCAGCTAAATGAGACCCACCCCCTCCCCTGCCTTCCCCTTTATGGGCATGCTCTCAACGTGCGAGTGACCCTCCTGGTTCCTCAGCAAGCTGAGTCGGTGCTTGGTCCGACTGCTGCTGTTAACATGCGAGGATCCTGTATAGAGAATTCTCTCTATCTTTTGTACATATTCGTAGCTTTAGGTTCGTAGCTATTGTATAGATGATTCATCCTGTAAGCTGTATAATCACTATCAGCAGGCTGATCTTGGTATTGTAATAGAAAACATAGAGCTGGCTCCGCCTAGGCTAAGCATATATAAGGAGGCCAGCTCGCAGTAGAGAGCAGTTGATTTATTTCTTATTTTATCCTTTTTATAATTTATGATAAAGTTTAATTACCCAAGTTTGAGGTACAAACAGTCCCGCGTGGCATATGGTGCATCGGCCGGAGGACTGACGAGGACGAGCCGATCGAGTTCCAGCTGAAGAAGGACATCGTTTCAAATCAAGCCGTTCGCGGACACGGACCAGACTGACGAGGACGAGCCGATCGAGTTCCAGCTGAAGAAGGACATCGTCTCAAATCAAGCCGTTCGCACGGACCAGTAAGTAAAGGCAACCTTCACGATACTCGTCCAGAACCGATACGTGAACGATTTCCTTCTCTAGGACTGACAAGGAGGACAGGAGCAGAGATCGAGTAGCGAAAATCGATTCACTGCAGAGACCGAGACCCGCCTGAGAAAGTGGACGAAGCAACGACGAGAAGGAGGAGGACTCAAGGAGGACAAGGAGGTAGGGCGATATTCCGTGAACGTCTGTCACTTGCACGAGTCATCGTCCATTGCACTTGTCCTACGTCTTCATAACCCGTCGTCATTTCACTAACAGCATGACCACCACACTCTCTATCCGCCAAGGACTATTGACACGCGCGCTGAATAGACTAGAAAGAACCCTAGAGCAGCATAGTGATCTTCTCACACTGGTGATTGAACCTCCTGGGGATGAGCAAGAGCAACATGCGTACATCAGTACGCATTGGCAGAGGCTACGCCAGGCAAAGGTTATGCTGGATGCGGAGATCGATAAAGTTGACAAATCTTTAGAGCAATACAGTAAAGCAGCGGACGAATTGAAGGACGACGTTCCATCCATAGAGGAGATTCTGCAAAAGGTGACCTCCAACGTAGACGCGGCAACAGCTCGTCTCGACAGGGCAACTCCGCGTCAACTACAATATTCAAGCTGCTGGAAGAACTGCGCGAGCTCAGGGAAGAGCGTCCCATACACGCAGGGGAACGGACTCCAATCGCACCGCTGATGAACTTGGCCCCCATCCCCATTCCGAAGTTCAGCGGACGAATTTGGGAATGGGAAACGTTCTGGGGAGTCTTCGAACATGCGGTGCACTCCAGACAGATGGACGATCTGTACAAGTTGAACTATCTCCTTGATGCGCTACAGGGAGACGCCAAAGAGTCCGTGAAGCAGTTCGAGATCTCTCGAAGGACATATCCGCTCATAGTGGCCCACTTGAAGAACAAGTACGGCAACACCCAGACGTTGATAGACCAAATGGTGCGGCGACTCCAAAGAATACAAGGCCTAAGCGATCGTCTGGAGGATCAGGAAAAGCTCTGCGAACAGATTGCATCTCTCACGACGCAGCTCAATCTGAAGGGGGAAAATATCGACAATATTTTTCTGCAGAAGCAGCTCTTGGCAAAGTTCACGGAGAGTATCCAACGTCACGTTCATCGTCAAAAGGAGCTCCAGTCGCCCGAGAGCACATGGTCAACGGAAGCAATGCTCGGATGTGTAAAGGACTATATCACAACTGAGCTCAGGGTCATGAGACGAGTCGACAAAAAAGAAGAGAAGACAGCCCAAGGAGAAAGAAAAGAACCACGAAAAACCCGTCCACAGTTCTCAAGCGCAAGTAAGGGCTACGTCTGCTTCTACTGCGACAAGCGCGATCACACGCCAAAGGATTGCAATATCGTAAAAAATCGGGAAGAGCGCCTCGAGGTCATGCGGAAGAAGATGCTGTGTCGCAACTGTGGATTAAAGGACCACATGGCAAAATACTGCCCTGCAGGGGCATGCCGTTTATGCGGCATCCAGGGGCACAACACGTCTATATGTCCACAGCTATCAGGACCACCTCGGCGGCAACCGAACACAGCGCCTGACAAACCGGTATCCCAAAGCAAGACACCAACGAAGAAAGGCTCCTTACCGCGAACTTCGGTGGCAACGAAGGTACATCCCGTTTTGACGGAACAACTTCCTTCGCAGGAGGACGCTCAGGGAGCAGCGGTCTATATTGACCACCAAGGAAGTTCCGCAAGTGTGCACATTCTTGTCGGACAAGCCTATGTCCGGAACACAAGGGACCAAGCACTGGAGACCATCCATGTCATGCTCGACACCGGAGCAGACCGTTCGTTCATAAGCAATGAACTCGCAGATCGGTTACAACTCCAGAATGTCAGTACAGTGGAACTGAACCATTAATACGTTTGGGTCTTCAGAGCCCTTGAAACGGACTTGCGGTGTAACAGAACTCCAGATGTGGGATGCTCAAGGAACGGCCCACACTATCGTAGTCACGAGAATCGACACACTCACTGAGCCCTTACGACGTAGCGCTCTCAGCAGGGAAGATCAGATATTTCTCCGCGACAGGAATATTCGCCTATCCATCGATCCAGAGGTAGAGGAAATACGACCGCTTGTTCTGCTTGGATGCGCAGACCTTTATTCCCTGCTTGACCATGGATTCGAGGAGCAGACAACACTTCCTTCGGGCCTCCGTCTACTACCGTCCAAATTGGGATATCTGGTGTCAGGTCGAGACACTAAAGATAGCCCACCAGAGGACAGCCTGAAGGATGAGCCACACGTCACTGTTGAATTCGATTCCACGCCTGAAGACCCAGAGATACCACAGCAGTCATGGGAAGACTACTGCACCTTCGAGGCTTCAGGAGTCCACGAGTTCACGGGACCATGTTCAGAAGAACGCAAAGGCGTGGATGCCCAAGTCTGGCAAATGTTCGAAGCAACAATTGAGAAAAAAGAAGATGGATACCACGTGAGATTACCTTGGAGGGAAGATGCGGCAAAGTTGCCAGATAACAAGGCAATAGCCGTACGAAGATTGGAGGCAACAATTGCAAGGCTAAACAACGATTTGACTACCTTTCAGCAGTACGATGAAGCCATCCAGAGGCAACTTCAAAAAGGCGTTATTGAGGAAGTGAACGAGACGGCGAGATGTGATGGTGCTATCGTCCACTATCTCGCTCACCAAGCTATACTCACTCCGCACAAGGAAACCACGAAATTGAGGGTGGTCTTTGATGCCTCGGCACACCTGAAAGGGCAGCCGTCATTGAACGACGTACTCTACCCAGGACCAGTCCTTCTACCGCGAATATGCGACATTCTCCTGAGGTTCAGAATCGGAGCTTCCGCATTAGTCAGCGACGTAGAAAAGGCCTTTCTTCAGGTCAGACTCCACCAGACAGATCGAGACGCTACGCGATTCTTATGGATACGCGACATCGCTCAGCCCGTCAAAGCCACCAACATTGTCACTTATCGATTCACGAGAGTGACCTTCGGGCTGAATTGCTCACCATTTCTCCTTGCGGGAACCATCAGGCACCACTTGAACAATTCAGTGAAGAATAAGGAGCTAGCGCAGAACATAAGTGAAAACACTTACGTCGACAACGTTATTTTAACGGCACGATGCCCAGACGATGCACTGCAGCTCTACATTAACTCCAAAGGATTATTTCAAGAACTCAACATGAACTTGCGCGAGTACCGATCGAATGAGGATACCGTCAACGCCCAAATAGCAACAGCAGACTTGAGTACAAATGTTCTCCAAAAGGTTCTAGGAGTGCAGTGGAACACCTGCAACGATCAACTCCTACTCTCGTGTCGATATCGCCCCAAAGAAAAGTTGACAAAGAGGGTGATTTCCGAGCAAGTTGCCTCGATCTATGATCCTCTGGGGCTTTTGACACCACTCACACTACGAGGGAAACAGTTCCTCCAGCAACTTTGGAAGAGCGAGTACGACTGGGATGAGGAGTTGTCAGAAGAACACCAGGTACAGTGGGAAGAAATCGTCGCAGATGCCCATGGATTTGAGACAACACTCCACGGAAAATAGCGCAGATCCAGGAATCGTCATCTCTAGTTGGATTTGCAGACGCAAGCGCGAACGGAATGGCTACATGCGTGTACCTTGTCACAGGGGATCGCAGTAACATCATTTGCGGCAAATCCAAGCTTCCAGCATCGAAAATCAACACCACAGTTCCGAAACTTGAACTCAATGCACTCACTATGGCTGTGAGATTGACGCACACAATATTCCGAGCCATCAGCCAGCAAGCCAATATCAGGCGGATTGTGATCCTGTCAGACTCGAAAATAGCACTAGGCTGGATACGAGCGACAAACCTGGATACGGCAGCAGGCGTACTCGTCAGAAATAGAGTAGCTGAAATAAGAGCCATCTTGAAGGAATTCAAGCTGCCTGTACAATTTGGCTACGTGAGTACGTCAGACAATCCAGCTGACTGCGGCACGCGAGGCGTCAGCAAGGTCCAACTCGAGGCACACATCTGGTGGCATGGGCCCTGCTTCATCAAGGAAACAGTGGAAAAGTGGCCAAAAGAGACCGACCTCTTCACACTACCCGAATCAACAACTGAGGAGGGCAACAACGTCACATTGGCAACGACCTATGTGGGAACGACGACATCGTCCGACCTTCTAGATTGGACGAGGAGCAATAAACTCACTTCGTTCACACAAAGGGCACATACGTTTTGCGCTTTATCCGACAACTCTCCAAAAAGGTTAACGACAAATTACGAGAAAAACTAGAAGGCGCCATCCCAGAACTTCAACAAATGACTACGGAACCATACGTCACAGCAATCGAGAGGGATATGGCTCTACGAGTCATCGTGCGACACCACCAACAGATCTGTTTCAGTCCAGAAAGCAGAACGCCTTGAAACAGTTGGATATCTACCTGGACGATAGCAGGATCCTGCGCTGCCGAGGGCGAATCGGTAAGGCAGACATGGATTTCGATACAAAGCACCCCATGTTGGTCGCCTCAAAGACAGGTCTTGCTCGGGCTATCGTCAACGATGCACATCTGCCGTACCATTGCAGCACCGGACAAACGATAGCCAATGTACGGCAAAGATTCTGGATCCCAAAGCTGAGACAGATGGTCAAAACCGAACTCAGATCGTGCGTCCCATGTCAGAAAGTAAACAACTTACCGTTCAAGTACCCTGACATGGGTGACCTTCCGGAGAGGCGCATACGACGGACGCGACCCTTCGAACACGTCGGCATCGACTACTTTGGCCCGCTCATGGCAAAGATTGGGGATTCTGCTCGGAAGGTTTACGGAATCATTCTCACCTGCACCACTACCAGGCTGCTGCATCTCGAACTCGTACCAGATATGTCCACCACGCAACTCCTTCTCGCCTTACGCAAATTTTTTGCCAGACGAGGAGTGCCGGCGAGTATCACCTCCGACAATGGCCCGATGTTTCTACTTGGGGAGCAAATTCTTCGAGATGCCGTTCTCCCAGTCGTGAACGACGTTACTCTGGCAACCTCTATGGCCACAAAGGGAATAACATGGAAGACTATTACACCGTATGCTCCGTGGCAGGGAGCCTTCTACGAGCGGTTAATCAAATCCGTAAAACAATCCCTTTATAAGGTCATGAAGAGATCGATCGTTTCAAGGGAGGAACTCGAAACTTTCCTAATAGAAATTGAGGGAACACTCAATTGTCGACCGCTGACTTACCAGGAGGATAAATGGGAAGACTCTCCGGTACTCAGACCAATAGACTTCGTGCAGAGGGACATCATAGTGACATTTCCATTCGAATGCCTGCAAGAAAACGAATCGGATAGCAACTTCCTTCCACAGGACGAAGCGATTGCACTAAGAACACGCAGAGAAGCTGAAGAAGCATTGAAGTCTAGCCACCGCCTCACAGAAAAATTCTGGGTCATATGGAAAGAACATTACCTCACGAGTCTCAGAGAGGTTCACAAGCTCGAAATCGACAAAAAAGGGCATGCAGCAAAAGGACCAAGGATAGGAGACGTCGTGCTGATTTCAGACCCAGTACTTCCTCGCAACTCATGGAAAATGGCACGAATAGTCGATCTACCACAAGACAACAACGGAAACATCAGAGAAGCACAAATGAAACTTCCAAGTGGTCGTCTCTGCAAAAGACCAGTCAACCTGTTGGT
Organism: Cooperia oncophora; assembly: GCA_036418165.1. Lineage (NCBI taxonomy): Eukaryota > Metazoa > Nematoda > Chromadorea > Rhabditida > Trichostrongylidae > Cooperia > Cooperia oncophora. The sequence goes on from MU912701.1 coordinate 7,952, forward strand.
CCCGCTGGAGCTAGAAGAGCACATCGAGCCTGGAAAAGAAGCAAACGAGCGTAGCCAGGCTGCTGACGCTAAGCGATATAACCTTCGCCCACGACGGAAAGTCAGCTACAAGGAGGATAGCGGGCACGCAGCCGCAGTCACTTCGTCAATCAGTAGATCAATCGCGACATCGACTCTTTTCGTCTGCTTGACAATGCTCCTAATAATACCAGGAGCCCTATCCTTATCTCCAACAGCAACCATATCGGGCGGACAGCTAACGTGTATCGAAGGAGGCGTATCCATTATTACACGACAGATACGTAGCTTCGAACTTTGCGTTGAGGGAATCTGCCAAGTATCAAACAATCCCCGGGACAACGAAACGATTCTCTTTCCTCCAGAAGTGCTATTACATAAACATCATGTGCAACTGAAACTGTCTGACGGACAAAACATAACAGTACTGGAAACATCCTGTCCGGAAGTGGCATTTTGTGAACATGTCCGTTGTTGGTTGTGTACTGCCAACATTTTCAATCCCCAGTGTTCACCAAGAACGGCCATCGCAGGGATCGCTATAATCGTTTACATCGCCATCGCTCTTCTCTACGCCTTGTGCTACGTCCCACTCGTTATAGGGAAACCGTTCCGTATCGGGGGTAGGATAGCGTGGTCAATCTGCAGAGGCTTCTGTTGGTGTTTAAGGAGGATCCGTAGGTGGCAAGGACATCGCAGAAGAAGATTTGACGTCGAAACATTGCTACGCGCACCACTCATCGCAGCTGCTATGGTCATCATCGTTGCTTCAGCCACCTTGGCTTGCCAGGACATCAACGTGTTCTCAAGCGAAAACTCCATCTGCACAATTTCATCAAAGGGTAAAAAGGAATGCTCACTGGAAACCACAGAGATCGTCAAAATCAACAGTTTCAGCAGAGAGGGTTGCATTCGACTTTTCGACAACAGCACGGTGCAGAAAGAAATTCGGATCCAGTGGAAAGGAGTACGGTTAACCTGCCAGAAAACAAACGCATTTTTCACCAGGAGTACAAGCCAGCGCACAATCGACTCCAAGCGCTGCTCACATTCTGGCTCATGCGTCGCAAGTAAATGTGAGTCAATCAAAACCACATCGCTGATACCAGAATTGAGTCAAGGCAACCAGTATCCTGGAATCACCAGATGTGTAGAAAGCTGCGGAGGGCCCGGGTGTGGATGCTTCTACCTCAGCAGCGGATGTCTCTTCTATCGCATTTTTCACGTTCCAGTAGACGAGAAAGTGTATGAACTCTTCAAATGTTCGATATGGAAGGAAGAGGTGCTCCTAGATGTTACAGTCATCTCACACAAGCACAAGACCATTACAAATAGGACCACAGCGGTGAAACCAACGGTACCAATCAAAATAGAGGGGATGAGAATAACTCTCACTACTCTGACTCTACCCCCTACACCCATACTCTCGTCCACATTCATCTCAGACGGAAAAGACTTCGCGATATGGAACCAAAAACAAGCACCTTCATCTTCAATGCGACTCAGAGGAATCGGCTAGGACACTGAACTGCACCGCCACCACTTCGTGCAATTGCGATCCTGCCGAAAATAAGGTGAAGTGTCTGTGCCAGGACGTCAACATAACAGAGTCCTTCACGAAAGAGATCGGAAGTCGTTTCCCTATCAGACGACCATGGATAACCTTCACAGCGGATACCACCAAAAAAGTAACAGCTCACATTCCATCACTAGTGGCCGCTGAAGTATTCGTGCAGCTACGTGAGAAATTTGAGAGGACGGTGAAGGTCGTCACAGACGAAAGATGCATGGTTCCAAATTCTGTAGCAAAAGGATGTTACCGATGCCTCCAGGGAGCAGAGGCAGAAATCTACTGCACAACAGACGGAAACTCAACCATGGCCACAGTTCAATGTGACGAAGAATACTTCACGATCCCATGTACTCCGAGCGGAGCGACGACAATATGGCGTTTCAGCCATCCGTCCGCCAAAGTAAAAAAGGAATGTCAGGTTTCGTGCGGCAGTACAACCACCCGATTTGAGATAACGGGAATACTTCAGTGGGTGCGCACCCTTAGTGGTGCCGCCGCTCGTATCGCTCAGGGAGAGAGTAACGTATACAACGAGATGATACTACCAGATTTCAGCCATATCTTTGACGTCATACTGCACTGGTACAAAACGCTGCTATCAACAGTAGTACTAGTTGCTCTAGCTCTGATCGTCGGATATATACTACTATGGACGTGCGGACTCCGCGTCTTGATCCAGTTAATACGTACTCCATTCCGACTCATGAGCCGAATTATCAAAATCGTTGTATGGATATTCAAGATTGCATGCAAGTCATTGCCTTCGAAAACAACGAAAGGAATGGAAAAACAGCTTTGAAATCTTTGTCGCATGAGTAGATTGTATTATATCCCCATATATTCGAAAAGATTTCTCCTTCTTCTTCAGAGACAAGCCGACCGGGACGACGACGAGAGACCAAAAAAGCAAAGGTGCAGCCATCGTGACGACATGACGCAAGAGGATGCATCATCGAAGCCCAAAAAACTGCCCTCTTCTTCCCCTCAGACCAAATCGAAGCCTAATCAGCAGCGTTTGCCCCAGGCCAACCCTCGAAGCCGTCCCCAACCCCCACCCCTCCCCACCCGAAACCCGTCTTCCTCGTCAAAAACCAGCACAGAAACGTCTGAATGTGCTACGTCGAAAAGAAAACTGGGTGGACCTCAGTCTTCAGGAGAGGAAGATCTCCTCTTCAAAAAAGGACATGCATCCGGCACGTTCCTCAAAGATCTTCTGCACCAAGGAGGTCGCATCCTATTGCATGCGGCCAGCAAAGTGGATCAGCTAGCTCCAGCTGTTGTCCCTTCACATGAGGCAATACAACATCTCCAGCAGCTAGAGCAGCAGATAAAAAATCAACAGGAACAAATCACCCAGATGCAGAATGCCGTAGAAGCGAAAATGGAAAAGCTCCTTACAAAGACGGAATCCTTGATTACCCGTGTTTCGGAAATGGAGAAGAACAATACAAGGACCGAAGACATGAACACGCTCGCAAAGACAATTTGTGAAGACCTTTTCAAAAGACTGCAGAACTTCTTCGAGTCGAAAAACGCGCACAGTGCTTTATGCCAACCGTCCACCGAGCGGAGTAGCCGCATCCAATCGGACGTCCCAAAACAACACGCGCCGGCCGAGCCCCTCCCAGAGGAGGAAAGAATCAAACGGCAACTAAGAGAAACGGAGCGAGAATTAGAAACAGTTGAGAAGGAGCTCGTTGGAGTCAGGAACGCGATTGAGGCGGAATGGGAGCCGGACGACGATGAGAAAGAGGTATCGCACGAGAGATTGGATCGTCTCAGGGAAAGAAAATACCGTCTCCAAGCTAATAAAGCGCGACTCGAGCAGGAAAGAAGACAGTTGCATGGCCGATTGGAAAAGGAACGTAGACAGAAGCACAGCAATCCGGAAAACGAGACAAGGCAAAAGGACAACAATCGAGGAGTCAAACGTAGCAGGACACAGGAACATCAGATGGAACGTAAAGACGACAGGAATCGACCGCGTAGCAGGGATCAGACGGAGGAAGACGGTGCACAACGTGATCGGAACAGACACGCAAGAGATCGCAGCAAACGAAGAGAGAGGCGCACAGAGGACAGTCGAGACGATGAGTCACGCGAGAGCAAAAGGCGACGCGACGGAGAAGCTGACAAGAGGCAGGGAAGACAGCGAGCGGACACTGACCACACCTCACCCGAACATGTCCCGTCCGACTGCACTACAGCTGACCACAGCGAGAGCTGTTAACATGCCGCCGCCCGGTGTATAGAGAATTCTCTCTATCTTTTGTACATATTCGTAGCTTTAGGTTCGTAGCTATTGTATAGATGATTCATCCTGTAAGCTGTATAATCACTATCAGCAGGCTGATCTTGGTATTGTAATAGAAAACATAGAGCTGGCTCCGCCTAGGCTAAGCATATATAAGGAGGCCAGCTCGCAGTAGAGAGCAGTTGATTTATTTCTTATTTTATCCTTTTTATAATTTATGATAAAGTTTAATTACCCAAGTTTGAGGTACAAACAGTCCCGCGTGGCATACATCGCGCCTCACATGGACGACCGTTCCTGGCGCTCGTATTCATTCATTTGCTAAGCAAATTATGAAGCGAAGGGATTGGTATGAAACGGCCGTGATGCTGGAATGCATACATGGGTGCACATATGCAGCCGTATCTTCGGTAGCGGTGATTGGTAAGATGCCTACGGGAAACTCGTCCGAAATCGATTTACAAGTCACTGAGAACGGAGGCTTTTTCTTCGCAGGATTTTGACCGTTTCACTCCGTTCTTTCGCCATTTCCCCACTATATACAGCGCCGCTAACGAGCATTTTAGAGCGGGGTAAGTAGTGAAGCCATCGTGCCAACTTGCCTTTAACCGCAGCGACAGAGATTGTACAATGCACTCCCCCCCCAGCTTCGCTCTTTTCTTAGCGGTGATTCCATAGACTGACACCGCTAGTCGATTACTATCATATGCTAAACACCCACTCAATCGTGGTTGCTTTGAAAGGCATCGACAGTACGGTAACATTCGGAGGAAGCGGGTAAACATAGCAACATTTTCACCCTCCGGGTGAGAGAGGTGTGTGGTGTGTGCGGAGGAGTGTGAATGGGGCCTGAGAGATTGTTTGGCCCTTCGCTTCACAATGCAGTGGGGAAAGTAGCACCCGGTTCAAAAAGAAGAGTTCGAAGTTAGGAGAGCTGTTGTTCATTGAAGGTTGGTCAAAGTTCCAGTCCTAGTTTACCCAAAGAAAACGTATATATTGTCCCAAATGGGGAGGAAATGGTACAGGGATCCGCCATGGATTTTTGATACACGGTTGGGTCATTAAAAGCACTGTGCCTTTCCATCTTGTGTTAGCCACATTCTGCGAAGGTAAAGGAAGAGGGGGCACCATGATGATCTTAGGTGACCCGCCCTAGAATACCGTATTCGAGAGACACTTGCCCTACTCACTCTGTCTTGGCTTTCCTCAAAGAAATCGCTGGCTCAAATTTCTACATCGGATATGTTGCAGAAGAAAGATGGGCAGAGATGATTATGGCGAGTGCGTCAAATGCCCATCAGAAACAACTATCAATCAGCTGGTTTCTGGAGAGGACAAATGTCATTTTCCAGGTGAGAAATCTAGCATTGTTCGTCTATCTGAGAGCTAATTCCTCATGGCTGTTACGTAGGCGGAAGAGAGTGCAACCCACTGTGGCCTTCACTGATCTGTCCCTCCTCTCCATTTTCTTAGAATGGGTAGGCGCACTGACGAAGAAGGTGCAATGATCGGTCTGACCCCGCCCATGTGGCCACTGCGGACTACGTGTTTTTGAAACACTTATTGGATTTAGCGGCAAGAAATTGATGAAATGGTGTTAACGGCGCACTCATTTCCTTCACATGCTCAAGTTTCAGGCTACAAAGTTCGTGATTCTATACGGGATTTCATAACAGTGAAGCAACAATACGATAACGCTTCTTGGGTTCAACAACAGGTGTGGCGCGAGGTGTCTTTGATGGTCTTCGCATAGGTTCAGGGCTCGCACTTAGCCTTTTCGCTCAGTCGCTGTTCAGGGAAGCTGGCCATACCTCGCAACGATCTTCAAATGCAATTGAATGCCAGTAATCCTTTCTATGTGGACGCCGTAGGACGGTCTTATCAGAGGACTATGGCACGATTGGATAAAATTATGGACCAAATGCAGTGAGTTTACTGTAGTCTGCATATTGTTATAGATCAGAAGGACAGCAGTGCTACAATGTCAAATGAGGGACCTGGGGGGGGGGGACGAAGTTCCTTGAGCACAGCGTCCCATTAAGCCGAGCATGTTGGCCTAGTTCCGGTGCGACGACTTTCATAATGTTGCTGCTAGGTGATCTATACAGTCGTCATCTGGGCAGTTGATCAAGCGATCGTCGAAGGGTCGCAGACGCGGCAGAGACTGCGTACGTAGGAACTGTCGGCGGCGATCAGCTTTTTCCTTCGCGGGTTTAAGTCATTTTCTTCCCCTAACTTTGTCACTGTTTCTTTTGGCTGCTTTTCTTGCAGGTTAATTCCTTGTCCTAACGAGATAAATTTAGGATTGAAGATTTTTGCTATATTTCGCTATACAATTAAACAATTAAAGCAAACAAATTAGACAAATGGGCCTATGAAAACCGCTAAAACACTTCATTACAGGAAACGAAAAGAAGATTTACGCTATTGCACGATACTTCAATATAAGACAAAAGAAAGCAACTTAACTTGAAAAGAAGAAAATATAAGTAGAAGATAGAAGAGTGGGGCTAATACTAGGCTGGAAGCAGGCTGATCGCCTCGTGACAAGCGCTCGGCAGCCGCGCTGGCGACCCTCTGAGCCGGCAAATAACGGCTAATGCCGGTTTGGACCTCCTAGAAATTTCGTCTTCGAGCTCATTTTCAAATTGCCTAAGTCACCAAATCCACTAAAAACTTTGTATATAGGGGTAATTCAACATCCTGATTACGAGTATGACACTCATTCTTGGCGCTGGCGCCAAGAGAGGACACTACGATTACCTCCTGGGCTCAGCCTTAGCAGAGCGCAGGTAACCATAGTGTCGTTTAGCGCCAGCCAAAAATGAATGTCATATTCGTGATCAGGATGTTGAATTACCCCTATATACAAGTTTTTAGCGGATTTGGTGATCTTGCCACTTTTAAAATGAGCTCGAAGACGAAATTTCTGGAGTCAACGTCAAATTAGCCCGCAAAATAATCCTAACTGCCCGTATGACGACTGTAAGTATACAACCGCCGATTCTTCAGGGGCAGCGCCATTGAAGAGCTAGAAACCTTTCTTATTCGAAGAACCATGCGCAACGTCATCTCTGGCTTGTCCGCGTTCCTCTCACCTAAAGATAAATGCCGCAGAACAGTTCGTTCTCCGTACATATTTAGGGATGGAATGTAGTGTGTTTAGTTTTTTATAAGGTTTCCGGAGTATCCTTTTTTTTGTGCGGAACAAGAGAAAAAAAATTTGGCCCGGTGGGGCCCAGAAAAATTCCTCATCCCGCGAAGCCTGCCTCTCAAACATGGCCTTTATACAGTTTTCAGTGTATTTGAAGTTGAAGTTCCAGTGTATTCTGAATTCAGGTCAGCGATGAACGACATCTTTTTCAAGGACGTGTTCAAGGAATTTGTGACAGACTACGTGCAGTCGTTTTATGATGAGCTCAAACAAAGGTATTCGGAGTTAAGACGAGAGCCTTCCACTTCCCTCGCCTCTTAGCGCCATGCTTACTTCGCGCTGGTTAGCGCGCTCACTTACGTGAACAAGTGAATTATCTGGTTTAGAAAGCGTAAACGAGCAGAGAAGGAACGTGGAGCAGCAAGTCTATTTTTTGTGTTCTTTACTCTCCTTTCGTGTTTTCGCTTAAGAAAGAAGTTCCCAGGTTCCCAGTGCAGATAGTGTGGCAGCGATCGACGCTCAGGCGGAACAATACCAGAAGGCTCGAGCCATGGTTGCGAGCGATTTAACGCCCTTTGAGAGATGTGTTTTATGTTTCCTCTTGTTCACATTGTACATAGAAATGAGAGCGCCAAGGTATTTTCTGTGGACTACTCCAGAACTCTCTGCACCTTTGTCAGGCTAAAGGATTAAAGGCAGTGAGCATGATGGTTGGGAGGCGGGCTTTTACTGCCAGCGTCATTAGTGGAAGTCCTGCGCGGGGTAAGGAGGGGAGGCCCTTTCGCAGCGTTTTCACCAATGACGTTGACACTAACCCGCTCCGCCGCTCAACGCATCGTGCTCACTGTCTTCGAAGCGCGGACGATCAGAGTTGTCACATGTTTCTATTCCAAAGCAAGCACTCTCTACGTGACTCTGAACTTCGGCGCTCCAAGCCGTAACCTTTGTATCGGAGAAAGCAGAGTGTACAACCTGTGGGGGTGCGCCCTGCCCTTAGAATACGTTGACATCCAAGAAAAGATTAATAAATATATTAAAACTAGCATGGCTACGCAAAACATCAATCCCACCATGATGCGCCAAATTGTTAATTGGCAGCTGCGTTCTGTTTCTCTGGCTCAGTGGTTAGAGCGCAGACAGGCAGAGATCTTTACTGACACGTCCATTTGTGAGTGCAGCGCAGTCGACAGGCGGTAAGTTTTTGCTAAGACGCTTTGAGCGCGCCTATTGTCGCGTCAGACAGCATATCGCACATTGCTTGCTTAGAGCTTCAAGTACTGCCTATTTCTACTAGAGCAATGATCCAAACGATTGATTCATATATCCCGCAGCCCGGTGAGAAATCTTAGACGTCGCACGGCCGCAATACGGCAAGCAAACAGCTTTCGCTTGACGCGACGCAGAGATTGAATCTTACGGTTTTTTTCTACGGTACGCTCGAAGTGGAAATGGATTGTTTACTGCTGTAAGCTCCAGCTCCTGGAGTACAAAAACAACCTTATCATCGTGATATAAAAAGCTCAAACCTGGTAGAGATATCATTTTCGCTTGGAATGGGTGTTGAACTCAGCATAGACCGCCTATCTGCGATATTACCGGTCGTTGGCGGGACAAAGAAGTACAAACTGGTGAATCACTGCGCGCTGATGTTGGCTTACAAGGTGGGTCCCGTCTGGAATTGTTTCAGGGCACCAATACCAGCACATTTTAGATTATTATAAACCCTGGATCGAATTATTCCGTTCCTGAAAGGCAGATGTATGGTCTCATACAAATTGGTTACACAGTCGAAATCGAAATTACGAGAAAGGTGGGTTTAGCCGTAGCAGTCAGTTTTGCCATTGATAAGGTATCGAGTGCAGTCCAAATCCGCTGATGAAGAACATGTTTTGGACGCTACGCTCGGCTTATTGTTGGGGAGGGAGGCATTTTTAGCGTTGCCCCTGCTGGTCCATCGTCGTGGCTCGACAAGACCATGGGAAATCAGCGAAATGGCATAATGTCTCCTGCGCCCCACCAAGCCTAACAAGTTCCCCTGTTGACCTAAGCATCCACTGGGTACCGGCCAGAAAGTTAGAGTGCGATTGCTGTTTGCAGAAAAGCGCTACCCCCAAAGGCAGATGGACAAGGCTTTATCGTTCGTACGGCTTTCTGTGGGACAAGAAGAGCGTGATCCAAAAAGGCCGTTCGCCACTGGAAAACCAGTAGGAGAGATCAAAGGCGAGACCGTAATGAAGCTGATTGCCGTCGAGTAAATGCGATCGAGGAAATTTCATCAGAAGAACATACTGTACTTATCGATTCATCGCCATTTATCAGTGCTGTATAATAAAAATGTTTCAATAAGCCTGACTTATGGATGCGGTCGGGTTCAAGGCTCATTCCGCGATCATCGGGTTCAGCGGAGAGACTCAAAAACTAGTTTTTGACAGCTTGCTTTTGAGGATCTTCAGCTGCCGTTGAAGCAGGCGGTTCCCAAAATGTGATCTTGCGCTGGTTTTCAGCGCCACTCCTTCATGGTTTCGGAAGGAGAGACGTACAAATGAGCAAGGCACAATAGTTAAGAGTCTCCGCCCTTTCGCTTATCACGGAATGTTATTTTTTGAATTGCCTGGCCAAGCATAGTATGCATCATCGCCTCCCAATCAGAATTATCTGCTTATTTGGCCAAAACGCACAAGAACACAGGGGCTTGCCAGTGTGGAAGCTGTTGTTTCACCACATCAAACCAGTTGAGGAACACAAAAATCTGATTGACCGCGATTCGATGATACGATTCGATTCGACCCTGATTCCAAGCCCGTGCTTACGACGTTTGAGGGGGGGGCGGAGGGACGAAACGACAGAGGGGGGAGAAGCACTGTTTCGCCGTCCAGCTCCTTATAAAAGCGGGAGACCAGCAGGGATGCCGGTTAAGATAAAAGTTGCGAAAGCATGACGAAAGTGCTCGGAAACCAAATCAACTAGCTGAGAAGTGTCGCATGTTTGTCTCACCATGTCGCCGGCAAACACGGTCTCTTGACCCGCCGCGGTAACGCATGAGGGGATACTCAACTAGTCCTGATTCAAATAACAGTAAGTAGTAAATACTTTATTGAAAATGCGCGTTGCATAAGCTCTGTTGATACAACTGTAGCATTTTTTGTTGTTGTGTATAATACAGGGGTAAGGAATTTGGTGCAGTTTGATCTGGAGGGGTACCGAACGGTTCTCAGCGAAGCTTGTACAGGACACCTTGTGAAGACTTGTGAATTCCCGCTACTGAAGTGGATGACTTGTACCGATTTACAGCTTCACAAAGGCTCTAAGATCTTGCTCGAAGATGAAACCCGCTAGTTAAGATGAACTCGTTAAAGGAACTAAGGAAAGTGCAATGTGCCCCTCCCAAGCCGAACAGCATCGCAAATTCTATACAAAAGACGATACATGAATCATTCGAATCACGTTCGTGAAGAAGCTCTGGGATGACCACAAGTGGACCAGCATTAATGCCTCTCCTTGAGGACCACGCAAAAGTCCTGCGCTCGTACTGTGGCGGCAAATTTCTTCACCGTTGATGGCCGTTGGTCGCCATACGTCGTAACCTGCATTTTATCCACTTCATGGTTGGAACGCTACCTGGCAATCATGTTTCTCTTGAAAGTAAAAAAAGTGAGTTAAGTCACCTCGAATTTTATTGAAGGAAATTTGGCAAGAAAATAGGAACAGCGCTCCATTCGTGCAATGCTTTCCCCCAAGCATTGTCTTTTTCCCATTGAAAATGGAACCACTTCGTCTATTCGTACAAAGGTACCGTTCTCAGATAAATGTCGACGCGGATCAAAGTCGTACGGCTTAGGGAACACCTGGAATTTAGCACTTAGCAATTAAAAGCACAATCCACACTGGTGATATGGGCAGAGACGGTCAGTCATTGTATCGTTCTCATTGGTGCGCTCCTTGTTGTGGCATGTGGCAGCAGTAAACGGCAAGAGAGAGCAATGAGAGCGGCACAATAGTTGGCTTTCTCCGCCCATGCTATCAGCCTGCACTGCGCCCCTGATTCATTCATAAGGATTGAGAGAGAAAGGATTTACTGAAATTCAAAACTAATGGGAGTAAATAAAAGTCCGCAACGCACACCTTCTCATCATACATAACAGTGGATATCTGTGGCAATACAAGTGTACCAGCTGGGATTTGATAGCCCTCGATCTCGACATCACAAGTGGTTTCATGAAACACGTTCACTGGCAAAAGGTTAGAGAGCCTTTGGACTTCCTGCAATAACGGTTCTAAAGATGTTGATTTCTGAAGAATAGGAGAAGAGGGGCGAGCCCTCGTAGCAAATGTTCCTCATTGGTGCGCACTCTGCAACACAAGGAGGCGATGGTAATAGCGTCTGGCAAAGGAGAAGGGCGGGCGCCAATGGGTACAATGTTATACGTCCTCCGCCCGACTCGGCACTCGCGAAATGTGCTTTTTAGAAAACGCTGCCTTACGTTTGATAACTGCATTCATGTAGTGCAGATTGGCGCGATCAGCATTCGTGATTAAGCGTCCAGATCCGATTACTGTATCCATTTTCTTTGTGTATCGACTTCTGCACTTCATCATCAAGTACCACATACAGTACTCCCCAGTAAAGTGTGTTCGAAGTAGTTTCCATCCCAGCCAGCCATAAATCGAAACACATATTACGCAGCTGAGCGTGGCTAAATTGAGAGCTGTCAATTATGAGGGCTTCCACTAATTCCCTCAGAACCTCTTCCTCCCAATTTTGTCTTCTGCTTTGACTTTCATAGGCATAGACTTTACCCGCTAATGGTATGCGAGACGCGCCAAAGAGAATCATGAATTGCCAGCTTCGTCGCGCGCAGAGGGGAGCATTTCTTTGATTTTCTACTCTTTTCTATGTAGAAGCATTCGATTTCATGTAGACAAGGAAATGGTACACCCTTATGTTTATTTTTTGTCATCTCTAATATCTCTAATGGCCCGATTTCGAGGAGACTACAGCTTTGGAAACCCTTCAAGATAGCCCCCCCGCGCTCGAAGTAGTACATGGTCGTCCTTCCTTGTGCAAGTAGTACAGCCCAAGCTAGAGACTGTCCCACTCTATTCGACTCCACAGTGAGCGGGAGCGAGCTACAGCCGCTCAAAGTTCTAGTTCTAACGCCTGCTCAGTTGGACCGCCTTACTTGCTAGATGCCCTCCGACGAGGCCACTCAGTTGTTCTTAGTTGGGGCGGCGGGCATTAATCGGAATTTGCATCTCCTTTTTGGGCTAACCGCTACTCGTGGCCGCATGGAGTAATGTCTGCTCTCCTTTATGTAGCAGTTTAGCTCATGGGGCATATACATTCAACTCAACCCATTTCGCGAGGTGAAACGCGTAAAAATCACGAGTGACGCAATTTTCGTGGTGCAAAAGCTCGACGCACTTCAGTGCACTAAAATGTGCGCTACCGTAACCCAGAATTCGGACACCGAATTTTTTTAAAATTTTCTTTTTCCTTCCAAGAGTTTTTCCTCTGCGTTTTTGTTGTTTTCTTTTTGTATTCTTTTTTTGCACTGGATGATATCAACTACTGCGAGATGTGATAGAGAGATTTGTGAGCTAGGGGTTGCACAGAGACCGCAGGGAGGTGTGACTGTGAGGGAGCGATTTTGTTTATGTTGTTCTGGAGAAGACCGCTTCACTGCTTGTTTTTCTTCTTTGGGAGATTCTTTATCAGCTACTAGCTTTCGTAATGAAAAGACAGCTAATCCTAGACAGCTTTTATTAGAGCTGTCTAATTAAGTTTGAAATGCATGCTTCAATTTCGACTGATTAGGCCAGTGAACTCACGTGAATCCTCCATTATCGGGCTCATTTTCCAGTCGCTTCTGCTCTTTGAGATAAGCTTCAACGTAGTCGGTGCTTTCCACACTATCAAAATCAATTTCTTTCTTATGGATTTCGATTTGCGTGTCGAGCATATCGAACATAACACGGTTGTTCTCCGTAACTTCTGCAATCAAACATTTTCTATTTCTTTCTGAGGTCGCCCAAAGGCACTCTTGTGCGAATTGGAGCTGACAGAACAGGTTTACGCGACCAATTGAAGAAGTAAAAAAATAAGTAATATCACACTTCGAAAACCGATTGTGTGGTGGGCGAAACGTTCACTAAGCTAAAGCGAGTGGCTAGAGGCGGCTATCAGGAACAGCATTGTAGTGTGAAACATCATAGGAGGTCGTACTTTCGAAAGTATATTTTATTTTTTTTCTTTTTTATTATGAGGGAGGCGGGTTTTCAGTATTAGGGTTGTCCGGAAAGTTCTCAGCGTTTTGTGCACCTATTTTTTGTACATTCACTGCTGATTAAAAACTCATTCTGCCTTGCTTCTCAGTAGCACATCCTGTAGAGAATTTCTTGCGCTATCTGATGGTATAATTGCCGTTTCACCATTGCTTGATGAACCCCTTTTTTTCGGTTTCCAAGCATGTGAAAAGAGCACTTCGGACGATTTTTTTCTTCGACTATAAATTGGGCAATCCGCAATCGAAACAGCTCAACAAATTAACCAGGTGTGGGGGCCCAATAGTGCTAGAGAAAGCACTGGCTCAACAAATTTCGTTCTGGAGATTTCAGCCTTGAAGGTGAACCTCATAGCGGTCGACCTAAAGCAATATCTGACGAGGATTTTAGGGGATTTTGGAGGCTGACCCATCCCAAACAGTTCGAGAGATAGCAGAAGAGCTAGGCCTTGGCAAATCCACTGTTGCAGATGGTCTGGAACGCATTGGGAAGGTGAAAAAACTCGACAATTGGGTGCCCCACAATCGGAGTGACCGGCAGGAATCGGCACGTCTCGAGGTTCCTTCTGCATTGCTTTTGCGCAGCAGAAACGACCTGTTTTTGGGCCGAATTGTCACCTGTGATGAAAAATGGGTCATGTATGATAACAGGAGACGTTCCGGACAGTGGTTGGATTTCGACGAACCACCGAGGTAATTTTCAACT
>MU912702.1:8624-41023 GCA_036418165.1 Cooperia oncophora
AAATAAGAACTGCCCCAGGAGTGCTCCAAACCCCTGAACACTGACGCCATATCCACGTAAAGTGAAAACACCTGACACCGCCGTCACAGGACAGTTTTGGCGCCACAGCAGATGTAACAGGCGCTTTCGCATCACGCAAATGTGACGTTCGTGTACAAGCGTCAAACTATCCATAGGGAAATGCTTTTATCACATTTCATGAGTTGGGAATTTCTTTCGTCGGTGCCAGGCAGTTTCAAACTAAACGCATGAGAGCCGTGTTAAACAGGTCAAACAACCCCAAAGGACCAATCTCCAGCCTGCTCTACACCCAAGCAAGATATTCCGATCAAAATCTGGCCTGAATTTCCAGCAGCGCGATTCTCCCGATTCCGCTGTTCCTTTATGTGTCGTGGGGCATGAACGAAGAATATGAGACACGGTAACAGCGAGAATTCTTGATGGATCAAACTACTCCTAAACCGAAAGGAGCACTCTAGTCTACGAAAATTCGAGAAACGGTAAGAACGTTCAGGTAGGATAGAGGAGGAGGTCATAGAAAAGGATGCAGTGAGACGAGGGTATTTTCCAAAAACTTTCCGCAACGTGATGGTGTGCCCTGCTGTTGATCACCACCATTTTGTTCCTGACAATGACGATGATCTGATGTGTCGTCCACTACTTTGATTCGGTCATATGGCTTTCAATAACTAGTCGTATGGCGGCTCACTAGATAGTATGACCAAAGGACATGTTTATATAACTGACAAAAGAAAGTTTGGGGTCTGGTCTTCTGAGTAAACAGTAGTCAGCACAACCGATGATGTACATCATCGAAAGAATCTACGCAGGGGGTTTGAGGTAAATAGCCAAGGAAGTGCTAACTTCGCTCAAAACTGCTACATATACGCCGAAACATGTGTGTTTACACCGCTAGTTCAATCGCTTGATGATATTCCAGATGCCAAAGTTGCCTGACAGAAAGAAAAATTCGATGGAATCCACAAACATCTGTTTGCAGATCCCAACGCGAAGCGCATTCGTCTACACCTTCAGCCCTCCGCCCGCCACTCTCTTACAGTAAAACTTCGGAGAAATTTAGTAAGAGGTTGTGCGTTGGTGGTCGTAGCATAGGTTGTGGAAGGGGCCTACCGAGAGCATCCGTTTTGGGAAATAGGGTGGAACTGAGACCGTCATTTTACATATCCCGGTAGTGTGCCGTGAAACCCACGGGATGCACTAGCTATTCGTCACTGAAAAGTTATCTGATACGAGTCAAGACTGATATCCCTCTGAATACGTAAAACTTCGAAGTAAAGACAGAAAGGTGAAAATAGTAAAAATAGAACGATGATGTAAACAACATAATTGACTCAGAATGGAAGGACAGGTTCCTAGCAAGGTGACGCGATAATTCCTCTACAGAACAATCACCACCTTTTGTCAGCATTTTGCATGAAAAATGAAAATCTAAGACAAGCTGTTCAACCTTAACAAGGGAAGAAAACAGATGAAGGCGAGATGACACGGTCAGACAGACTTAAGACACATCTACGGTTAACTTTTAGACAAACGTTATCCCTTGCGTAAGACACGTGGGTCCACAGGCAACTGGAAGGTGCGCTGCTTTCGTTACGTAAAGTTGCGTGAAAAGGCACTCGGAGCAAATTATGTAAGGTACCCACCAGAATGGACGTCCTTCGTCCTTTTTACAACCCTAATGAATTACGATACGACAGCACGGGACAGGAAATTTTAGTGATCCAGCATCAAAGAACTAATCCGAAACACTGTCTCTCCGTTGTGTGCTCGCACAGTCCTCGAAATCAAAAGGGGTGTTATTGGAGCATATGCGACAGTTTTAATTGCCTCCAAGGAGTGCCAACCAACAGTACCTGCTCTACCACTGTTCTTATACTGAGCCTGATCGAGAGTTACCAAGAATTCCCGTGAAAGACAGCCAGAAGCTGACTCAAACAATGAGAAAAGGAGGGGAGAGATTTCATCAGTAACTAACTCAAAATCCTATTGTAAGGCACACAAAAGTGAACTACCTGCTAAAGTACTCCTTTCATCGATTGATACCTCAAACTGGAAAGAAAATTCACTCACCAAAGCCGGCTCATTGGAGCATCTGGACGGTCTTTCTTGGGCATTTCAAACATCTGATGATACGCCCAGAATACATGACTTGTTAACCAGTATGCGATGAGAACATCCATTGTGTAGTGTCCCCCTGATACTACTAAAGCGCTGATGCCAAGGAATGTTATTGGTGCAGCAAGATACCTGAACATGGACTGGACTACATGGACAACATAAATGAATAACGTTGAAAATTTCAAATATCAACAGGAAAAAAAAGCAAAACTCGACGAACCTCATCCATACTAATCCTCTCGGAGTATACTGTAACTGAACGAAATACATGATTGTTAGTACAACAGTATGTCCGCTGAACATCAAATCACCACAGAGGATCTTCTCCTGACCCGATGTCAGACCCAATGTGACGACGTATGTTAGAAATCTGAAACGAGAAAACCGTTACAACATAGATTAGGTGTGGTGCTTTTGGGAGGTTCAAAAAATATTCCTTTTTGCTTTGGAGAAAAAAAAACTGAAGTTGCACTGAATTTTCGCCTCTGTTTAATTACTAAGGAAGTTTTTTCGGTGAGTCTAGAGAAACAATCCTTATAGCAGGCAGGAAAAAGGATTGAAGACAAACCCCCGCGAGTAAACCTATAGTCGGCAAGTGACTCCCCAGGGAGGGAAAAAGCAAAAAAAAGCCATGGAGGACACCCTATCTGAAGTCCTGGCAGCCTATTTGAACGGGTTTGCCGGACCTGCTCGTTTCATACTAACAAAGCGTTATCCTCCCACCTCTGCCTATCTAGTAATTTCTTTACGATACTCAGCGCTAACATCACCTAACAGTGACAAAAATGAAAACCATAGTTTTAAAATTGAACTCGTGTCAAAAATAGCCTTAGTTTGATGGGCGGTACAGCTAAGGAGGCGGCAAAACTGCCATTTGAAAGCCGCAGTTCCTTTGTTACGTCCTGTGAAGTGGGACAATCTTAGGCACTGAGGACCAGACTACTCGTACAAGGAGAGACGCCAATGAATTGCTTGAGCGCGACTAGTGTCTTTGATTTTTCTGAATTTATAACGCCGTACACAATGCTTACGCTTCCTATCAATTTTTCCTCATGTTGAGATTAGGAGTTTTAAGCAGAGTCTCATGTATATGAATAAAAAAGTGAAATAATGTTGAAAAGAGCGTACCTAGTCG
Organism: Cooperia oncophora; assembly: GCA_036418165.1. Classification (NCBI taxonomy): domain Eukaryota; kingdom Metazoa; phylum Nematoda; class Chromadorea; order Rhabditida; family Trichostrongylidae; genus Cooperia; species Cooperia oncophora. Next base: position 11,899 of record MU912702.1, read on the forward strand.
CAATCTCCATACCGTACATAGCTGATCGATTCACCTGGGAAAGACATATTTCATCGCGATCGTGGAACGATGGAGGAAGAAAGGTAACCTGAAGTAAGACGAGTTGAATTCATTTAAAAACCATTGACTCCCTTAAGAGATTCACATACTTAAAGGCAGTGCGCACGATTGCTGGAGGAGATGGTTGCTGCACGGCATTGGTGGAGGGACAGCGAGAAGGCGACTGGCAACACCCCCACTCAACTCCTCCACCGGTGACGTTGGAGACAACTGCCCGCCCCAGCCCGTGCTCACTGCTTTCGAGGCATCCTCATTCTCATTAGCCACCGGAATAGGGATAGGTAAGGCGCTTAATAGTAGTTATCATGATAAAAAAAACTTTGAAAAAATATAGTCTTCAGGTTCGCAGTCCATTGTCAACATGGTGTACCCGGCTCATCACGTTAAAAACTGGGAGGGTAAGGGAAGGGGGACAGAGTGGAATAACAGATACGCACTTGCCTGGAATGCCCGAGGTGCTGGTTCGAGTCCTGCCTAGAATCGGAAATTCTGCCCACAACTCAGCATTCTAGTTATATAGACAGACTTCCCAGACATTTACAGGCAAAACCGCTAGTTCAGGCGTGATCCAGTACCCCAAACTGCGAGTGGAACTGAGTGTTTAGGAGCAGCGATGCACACAACACTACTCTTTCTTCGCCTAGGGAGCTCCCATCCTGAAGGAAAGCGGAATTAGCGTCGCTCTCACTTCCTGGTGTCATCCCGGAGCATCACGGAGATGATTTTCGGGGTCACTTCATCCGCTTGTTTTCCCAAACTTATTATCTTGTACCAATCTGCGCTCAGCATACTGTCGCTCGAAAAGTTTCCAGTCTCCAGAAATGTGAAGAAAACGTAGCAGTTTCACACTTCAGAGTGACAAATGTTGGTAGTGAACTATACAGTTGTTCTTGATCAATACTATTTTTACTATAGCGTCATTGACTCATCGTTTATTTTGACAACACTGATAAATTGATGGGATCCGTCCGGATCCCTACAAGAAAAAAGAAACGATAAGCACTGTTGAAAAAAATAACAAAAAGTTCCATATAACTTACTCCTAGAACAACAGCCCGTAACCCGTACATTATTGCACCAAGGAGAAACATCCGACGTAGGACTACCCATCGTTCATGATGAAGCAGTACAACGGTAAATGCCATCACAGAACTAAAACTCATCTTTGAGGTAAGAATACAGGAAAAAAAGTTGAAAAAAAGCAATGAATAAGTCAATCAGCAGAACAAACAACGGAGATTAGTCGGAGATCAGGTTCAAAAAAGGTCTTGAAAATTCGGAGAGCACCTGCGGAAATCGGAACGGGAGTTCATCGGAAAGAGCCGAGGTCTCAGTGGGTTTTGCAATAATCAGTAAAAATATGCCTAGAATTTCTGGCACTCATCCAATGATCCCTAGATGTAAGAGTCAAGGAGCAGGAGTTAAGGGCGGGAAAGACCACAAGAAATACAAGAAGTCGAACAATTTCACTGTTCAACTGAGGTATGCATTACGGCGCTAGTCCAATATACCGCGCTATTTCGTTAAGTCCGTTATGTACTAGACCATTTGAGAATAGTACTGAAATATTCTGCGAAATGTTATAAGTTTCATTTTACTCTAGCTCTTGATTTTTTTAACATTAGCAGCCATTCTCCGATACTAGCCCTCTCTTGAAACGGGAGACTGTCAACACCATCGTAATTTGCCGCGCCATCGCATGCAGAACATAGCGCGGCAGTGAGTCCCGCACTTCGAGCGAGATGTCCCATAACGACAAAGGAGCTAACACTTCTAATCTGATCTCTCCCGACTGAGCACTCGAAATGTATGTGGCTGCGAAGTATCCAGTTGCCGCAAGCGGCACGCGACGTAAGCTGCCACGCCCACACTAGTCACAGCCTATCTACTACGCTCCTACCAAATTTTTCCATACACTGAGGGGAGGGAGGGGGGCGTGGTAGCAGCCTCCAATTAACTGACGAAAACAGTCAGGAATAGTAGATGGATCGTTCCGAACCAACTAGAGGGCATAATGTGGGTGAAACAGGAAAAATCAATAATCGGCGGAATTCTCTAGGGATCAAATAGGATGTTCCTGATGCCCTGCGGTATGAAATCCTCAAATCGGAGTCGAAATCGTACAATCATGATTCCTGAAAGCGAAGGCGTGGAGAGGAACCGCTCTAAGTCGCGCCCCTTCACACGCGTGACTTTGCAGGGATCGTGGCAATATGTACTAGGCGAAGTTCATTCTTGTTCGAAGCTTTATAGGAGTATCTGAAATTACTTCCGTGGAGTAGCATCTGCATCTTTTCTATGAAAAAAAGTTTCTGGGGAAACCACAAAATAAGTTTTCTCAAAAAAAAACTGACCTGACAGTGGAGAGCACATCTCCGACGGACCAAGCCCACTTTTGTTGTGGAATGATCATAAAAGTGAGATCAGGAAGCGGTTGACGAGGTACAACATCATGAATTACCGTCAACAGAAAGAAATTGAGAAACGCCGACAACATCAGACAACAAAATGCGATGGCCGTTTTGAGACCTTCAGATCGACGTGGGTGCATCTGAAAAATAAATGATTCAATTATATGAAAACTACATTCTCAGTGAAGAAGTGGGGGTGAGGAAAAGATGTTTGACTAGTAACGCTCGACTAGTAACTATATGAAACTTGGAAACTTGCATCACCACCCACGAAAACAGGTTCTGTGGGTTATTTCAAAACAAGAAGGCGACGTGCACGTGGCCGGTGATTTTGTTGATGATCACCTTCCTGTGGAGGGAGGGAGGATAGCACGTGAGTCAAGAATCTTCCTCTATGTACTCTCAACTCTACTATCTATCAGGTCTAGTAACTCTATGGATGAATTTACTAGTAAAACTTTATTCCTTTGCTAACCCAGTCTTTTCGTACCCATCGAGGCAAGCTTCCTCGATCGCCTCGATCAATACCAATATTACAGCTGATTGTTCTCGAGCGTACGAGCATGACTCATGCCGAGACCGAAGGATGAATTAGCCTGACGGGGACTAAGAACAATATGAAGGCTTTTTCGAAAGAACTTTGTGATTCATACTGCTAATACTGTTGCGCCAGACCCGTGAATTGTATTACAAGGCTTCACTAATGTTCAGCCGTGGAATACAATTAAGATTACCAACAAGTACAAGAGGAGAATGAATGGAAGGAGTAAAGCAAGATGAAACAGCCTGCCAGTTGGAATAATATAGTCCTGTCGCCTAGGTCCCCGCCCCAGATACCTACGCCCTTTTTCTGCCGCGGACATAATTTGCACGTACATTACACAAATTATACTGAACAAATTCTACTTACACAAGTTTTTCACATTTTCGCGTTTCGTGTATAACACATATATGTACACTTGTTGATTACAAAATAATGACACATTTGAATACGCCTTTGACGACTCCGCCCACTTGACCCAGTGACCAAAGGCGCGGGGAAGGGCAAGTGACAAGAGCAGCAAATATAAAAACGATTATAAGCAGTAAAGGGAAGACAATGATGAACTGTTAGGCATGTGGGGGCACCGAATTGTACTCAGCTAAGCTTGTAAAGGACACCTTGTGAAGATTTGTAGAAATTTCCGCATCAAAAGTGGGTCACTTTTTGCAGCTTCACCGGATCACACAGTGGTACTCGGTGCCGACAATGGACCTGCCATTTGAGGGATAGCGACTTCAAGACAAATTGAATACTCACTCTGAAGTCGGTCCTTGCCATTAGTGAGGTAAATAGGTCCGCAGCTGCAATAGCGTGACATTTTCTCCGCTTAAAAGTGCAGGAGAACGGGAACGTAATGTTACTCCGTGTGACGTTTCCGGAAGCACACGCGCTATTCTCAAGGTGCAGCACTCGCGTATATACCAGAAAGAACCCGCAGCGAACACGCTGTCAGCGGTTGAGAACAAGAAGGAAAGAGAGAGCGCAGACAAGCAGCAGCGTTTGGCTATGGTTAGACGTGTGGCTGGCCGTGCGGCAGCGCTTGCGGGGTCGAGAAATGACGCCTGAGTATCACCACCCTCCAGCCCCACTCTTATGCACTTTTGAGCGCTGACCCGTTCACCTTGCACGTGACAGGACCACGATCCACAGAACTGACTGTACAGTTTGTCTTTAAAATGAACTCTCAATAAGAAAAAGTAAAAGCACCATTGCGTGATCATGCGTAGGGTAACCTTGGGGGAAAATGAAACTGGCCCTGCTGTTCATAAGCTTGCCAATTGGATAACTACAGAACCAGTTTGTTAGTTTCCCCACAAATAGTGGACAATATGGGATGACCCTGGTGCGGAATCAAATTAATGATTATACGTGGGAGTAGTGAAGATTTCCACCGTCGCAGGGCTTTTTTCGCATAGACTCTTCATTATATAGACGCCAGAAAACGAAATGAGAAACACGCTCAATACTCCACGTCATTCGCATATAAAAATGTTGCTATGCTGATTGAATACGCTCTGCTTAAGGCTATATACGGTAGATTACCAAAAGGGATTACTGCTAGAAGCAAGCGCCGAAAAGAACAAAGAATAGGACAGAATTGAATGAATGATTCGCAATTTGAAAACTTATCACGCCATGGATGTGGAGCGGGACAGTAATCTTGAGAGAACAACATTGTCAGAGACCTGCTAAACTAGACAATAGACGAACCAGTTCCAGTGCACTGTAAAAATCTCCCAGAACTCACCCTCATGCTTAAACACGAAGATGGGTCCTTGTAAAGACGAGATGGGCAGATCCGCAGTTGTTGAAGAATACTATTTTCACCACTATGTGGAAGTGAAACTGCGCGTTATTGTCCTCAATGTCCTTAAATGTCATAGTTCGCGAGCAAAACACGCCACGTACGGCTAACAATACGCCTATGCATAGCATCACGCGCTACTTGTATGCCCCCCTGCATGCTTTGATAGAGCGCTACTGTTCTCACCAGGGAAGTCCGCCAAATTACCATGGAACTTTGAATGGAGACCTGGGTAGATCGATAGAGTCTATAAGGTTATTTACAAATATAGATAGCAAAACTGCAACCTGCATTTCACAAGCAACTTATGAGCAGGTAAAGTTTGTAATGGTGCAGTAGGGTGGAGGCTTGGTGGTGAGCTGTGAAGCATAAGCGAGGAATCGCATACGTCGAATCGAGTCGTCGAACGTCGAACCTTACCACTGAACCACCACGACTCGATTCGACGTATGCGATTCCTCGCTTATGCTTCACAGCTCACCACCAAGCCTCCACCCTACTGCACCATTACAAACTTTACCTGCTCATAAGTTGCTTGTGAAATGCAGGTTGCAGTTTTGCTATCTATATTTGTAAATAACCTTATAGACTCTATCGATCTACCCAGGTCTCCATTCAAAGTTCCATGGTAAGTTGGCGGACTTCCCATGGCTCGACTTCGACGTATGTGCACGTTGCGGGCATGTTGCCAACAGATCTGGTACAAGATCTTAATCGCCTAGGTCCAGAAGCGAAGATAATGGCAATATACGAGCAACGTGCGGCATGCACATTACGAGTCGAACGGTGTGCGATGACACGAAAAAAAAACATCCAGCTCAGTAACCTTACTTTCACGCACTTCCGAGCGGCGAAAGTGGTAAAGTTCTATAGCTGCAAATCTGCCCGTCTCGCATCTGGAAGATGGGCAGTTTCTACAATCCTACCATTTCCCAAAACCAGATTCGTCTAGCCATACCATTGCAGCTTTTCTTTCCGTCCTCTACGGTCTCCATAGTGACCACCTGGTCATTCAGGGCTCCAAGCGCGACCACCATCTCTGGACTACGAGCAGGCTTGACCCCGCCTTTACGTGTACTGCACACATCATTTCATAACGTTTGATTCACTAAAACATGCCGTAAGCTCGGTTTTGGCCCCTAACGCGAGCGCTGAGACACGGCATCGGTGCGACCATCCTCGGGGTGGTGTCGACTCTCGGGTGTTCGCTTCCCTCACTGTGTCGGGGTACGGCATTGTTGTGTGAATCGTGTAAGATGGTCGTACTATGTAGCTAGCGAACGGAATGGTGTTTGGCCTCAAGAAAATTTTCCCTGAGACAGTTTTTTTCGACCCACGCGCCTATATGCCCCCCCGCCCCTTCCTCCAGTAGTAGGCAGCGCGTCTAGTATAAGAATGTGGAGTTCAGTGTAAGTGTAGAATCACCCCCATGGGAAAAGCATACCCTTTTGTTTTATCAACTACAGGATATCACCCTTTACAGAAATGAGCAATAATGCGATGGGAATATAAAGGTAAAGATACTAATAACAAGAAAATTGAAATCAAGTAGACTTGCAGTTGGATTCTTAGCAAGACAAGGTTCACCCGGAAATCCTGCGAAATTAGCTTTCGACTCGTTCATGGAACCATTTGAATATCAAGGGGTGTCAGCCTCACAATAACTAATAACCTCATTTCTGCGGTGTTATCTGCACTTATTCTGCGCCGAAGGGGGTCTCTCAAAATGGTGGATAGTGCCGAAGTTGTTGGCTTGGAAGCTGGCCAAGGCCTAATTTGTAACGACTTGCGAAGCACGTGCAGCGTTAAAAAGGCGGCCATGTCCCGTAAGATAGGGTAGGTAAATAGACAGGCCTGATTGACTGTGAATATTGTTTGAGTTACTATACAGGAAGAAAGAGATTCTTTTAGAACAACACTTCAGTTTTCCACTGGAGAACATCTGGAAATCATTTCGGCAAATCCTCACAATCGAAAATAGACGTTCATAGTTAGCGGCAATGGGGAATCGGAAAATCGGCGGATGGGCAAGTCGGAAAATGGGCGACGAAGGATTCGGTATCAGTTGATCTAGAATACGCACGCTGGCTGAGTGGGAGAACCGGGGAAACTCGTGAATCGGAGGCGACCAACCCGCCTGGGTTCCTGGGGTTTCTTAGGAGCGCATTTGCTGATTCTCTAGCATGCAACGTACAAAAGCGACTCAATCGGGAGAACCATGTGCTACGCGTTACGGTACTTGAGCCGTCCTCATGCCCACTAGTGGGGGAGGGGGGAAGGTGGCGTTTTGCACTTTCGCTGCTTCACTGGTTCCCCTTTACCAGCCTCACGCCGGGGGAACCTGTGAACTCTTGCGAAGCTGGAGCAAACTCGTCGAGTCGAGGTAAATGATATTTCTGTGGTTTTTATTGTTTTACAAGAGTTGACAAGTAGTCTCTAGAAACTTTGGCTGGTACCATTTCAAGACTTCGCAAGATTTCGCAAATCTCCACTTGCTGGCCCCACAGGTCGATGGGAAGCAGAAAAAGTGCACCTCTCCCTCGCCGGATCGCGCCTGCACGACCCTTCGGAATAATACTACACATGGATATCAAAAAAAGAACGCCTCCCAGGGCCTTCTAGGTGCGGATTTTGGGGAGTATGAGCGGGAAGGGGCTATATTTCGTCTTCCACCAATCGCTGAAGAGGGCAAGCGACTACAAATTCAATCCATTTAGGCAACAGGAAAGCCGTTCGAGAGAAAATAAAACACAGGGAATCTGAGTAGAGCGGTAAGTAAGAGGTGGCTGGTTCCCAGACAGTATTGTAGTGAGTAAACATGTAGTTGAGCATAAGGAACCGATTCTTCGGAGTCGATAAGCTGTAAGGCATAACTTGAAGATGATTCATAAGACGTACATATTATGTATATGAACTCGCACATGAGTCAGATTATATTTTTAAACATGGCAGACAACTCGAACGCATAAGTAACACAGGAACAAGAAATGCTGACACGAAAAAAGCTAAATTTGAATAGCTTTAAAATGACTCACAGGTTTTGGACTGATACATGAGGGTTCGGGATCAGCTGGATCGATGTTTATGGCAATCCCGTTGCATGTGGGTGAGGCAAGTGAGTGTTGAGAAGCATCAAGTCGTACCTCAAACAAAGCGCATAAACTTAAAAAGCACAAAGTACTATAAAACGCTCCTAAAGGCTGTCTCATCCTTTGCGCTAGCGTTTCAAGCCTACAGCAGCATGCTGAGCGTCTCAGTATGGCAGCGTTCTGAGCGACTAGGAAACCATATGGTATTGATATTGCGCTTTGAGCATACGACAGCATTTTGAAATGTTCGCGAGCGGTGGCTGAAAACACTGCCGTACGCTCAAAACGCTGATGCAGAGTAGGAACGCAGAAAAGACTGTTATCACCATTCATAACAAAATAGCAAATGAACTGTCAAGAATCAAAATAGCACGCACAGTAATCCCTGTAGTTACTCACCTGAAGCTCGGTGCCCTCAATACCAAAATCGGCCGATGGGCGTAATGGTACATGGCTATCACTCTGATCCCGCCGATGTCCACCCATCCTAGAATCGCCAAAATTTAAAAATGCAAAACAACCGCGTCAAATGCTGTCCGAATATGTAATGACGCTGACGGACGCCTCGTTTTCAAATGCATATCACGACGAATGAAAATATTTGCATCTGCACATATGTAAATGAGGAAGAACCAAAAATTCCATGGCTCTGAAGCTATTGGATGTAGGGCACACAAAATGAGAACAAGAAAATGAAAACCACTTAATATTAAAGCGAACAGACGAATGTTCACACAGCTGAGCAGCGGCCTTCGCATTGGAGCATGCTATTCGTACTTAATTGGAAATAATTGAAAGCTATGAGATTCTCAAATCAGGTTTTCTGAGATACATGAGTTACATAAACTTTAACGTCTGAGTTATGTGTGTCTAGTGCACTACGGCGTGGCATTTGATGAAGACCTTCAAAAGTCAAAATCACACATTAGGTCGAGATATGTTTTTATTAACAAACAAATAAATAGTAAACAATCATATAAATGAACATCTATTCCGAACAGCCAGGTGAAGCTACTGCCGCCTAAACCTACACCCGGAAAAACGGCCGGACGAGTTTTACGTCCGCAAGTCGTCCACTTCGTTGTGGGACCACGCGTCCCTTTAACTTCATTTGAATTAGGATACTTCAATAAGAGCGTTTTTTTGCAAGATTATCGCTTTTGTGCGTAATCACAGTTAATATTTTCGAGATCTGCTTCTGCTTAGATTAGGAAACATGAAACCTGAGGTGCAACCGGAAACTTGAACACTTCAAGTGCATCTTTTGTTTTAGGGGTTATATCCCGTGGGGTGCCACCGTTTGTAAACTGCCACTCAGCGTTGGATTTCAACGCAGGACTGTTGAGTTTAGGAGAACAACAACTAGTCTCTGTTAGATCTAGATTCACTGCAATTCTTCACAGGCCGGAATGGTAAACGAATTCCAGCAAAATATAATCAAAATGTTTTAAATGCAGCTGTAATGGAGAAGGGTACAGCTGCGTGAAAACGTGAACTACTCCTTCAGGATCATTGGCAGATATTCATGCTTATAACCAGGCCCATTGTAACGCAGTCCACAACATAATAAAGCTCTTACTTGTACCGGAGTACAAACATGAGAGCCACTCTTGCTCATGCGGAAGCTCCGGAACCAATCCACAAAGCCAAAAGCAGTATGCACTTACCAAAGCACGAAACAGTCATCCACTTTCATGAGCCTTTCGAAGCAGAAGCTGATCTAGAAAATGTTAACTAGGCGCTGTTTATCGACGGGCATTTCGTACTATCACTGCTTCCCTTGTTCCGGTTTGCAAATCTCACTTTGGTAAAACTTGTGAACTCTTGTAAGCTGGAGCAGGATCGTCTAGCCACCATCCCAAAACGTGTCAACTCGAGAAAACGCTACCTAGATGGGTCGACACATCTATGGAAAGCAAAATGCCCCCCCCGTCGATAAACTGCGCCTATTAACTATGATTACGCACAAGAGCGGTAATCTCACAAAAACCGCTCTTATTGAAGTATCCTAATTCAAATGAAGTTAAAGGGACGCGTGGTCCCACAACGAAGTGGACGACTTGCGCCCGTAAAACTCGTCCGGCCTTTTTTCCGGGTGTAGGTTTAGGCGGCAGTCTATATTGGGATGGCATCGTAAAGACATTGGAGAAGGCATTGAAAACCCACAATAAAGATTCTAACCATGACTGTTTCTCAAAAAATGGTATCCAAGGCTCCAAAGAAGTGAGACTCACCTGCTTTTAAGTAGCATATCGTCCTGCAGAAATTCGGAATCGGCTCGCCGCTCCGGGAGCTTCTTAGACTTGAACTAAACTCATCCCATAGCTCATAATCGCACCTTCCAGCATAAAAAGCTGTCCAGGATTAAAAGAAAACGTAGAAATAAGGTGCGACGAAACGCGAAGTATTTCGTAGTTTTGGAGCGTCTTGGGGCACTTGTTAACCGGTAAGCCTCTCTTCTGTTTCTTTTTTTCATCCTCCTTCCTTCTGTTCCTTCATCCCTCCTCCTTTACCTTCTCCCTTCAGCTACTGGACTGGTTGGTAGATGCCTCAAGAAAATACCCCTGGACCCTCGTTGTGCAAAATGGATATTACCATAAACCTACGAACTATTGCACCAGAGTGCTTACATACCTATATTGGAAGAGCGCCCTTTTCCACCAATAAAACAACAAATGAGGTGACCTGCGAGAAATTCTCAGTCAGCATTTCTAAAGCGAAGCAGAATCTGTGTATAAATGGAACAACTTGACAAAACTCGTGGTAATGGACGTGAGGAGTACGCTTTGAATCAATTGACAGAGTAGGGAGAAAAACGCAAACTGGTTATTTAGACGGGTAAAATACTATATGAAGAGTAATCCTCGCCCATTTTGTCATTGTTATAAACACTGTGGCAGCTATTAATGCAACAATACATAAATACACCCATGACAGTGTAGAGGCACTCTCCAGCACCGAAATACCCCCGTAATCCAGGTCGAACTGGAGAAGGCCCGATTAAATTGCTACTTTGACGTTAGAATTCCCATTTTAAGGTTAATTTAACATTTATTACAACACTGTAACAAGTGAAAGTAGAACAATACGAACGATATGTCAATACACCAACGGGGAGACTTTGTGGGTCAGCCAAGAAGCGAACGGCTGCGCTAGCGCGTGCATCGCCAGCAACGAGACACTAGTTCTGGCGGAAAAAAGCCGGTATGAATGCAATAATCAGGAATGTTATACGTCAATAACCACATTCAAACCTTGAATGACTCGTCCGTCAAGTACGAGTAATCGGTGGTCGGTGTTATGTCGAAGGGAGGAGGAACAGAGGGCCGAGAGGGGCTGACGAGCGCCGGTCGCCGGAGCGCGACTAACCGCGAGCGACGGCGCGAGTGCGATAAAGTAGTGTCTGCCGCTCTCCACTTCCTCTACACTATTTTCGGCCCGATCACCTCACTAACTGGTAAACACGCTTTACTCGATGGTATTCAATAAGCTCTAAAGTTGAGATATGTGTTGGTTGGCAGCCTAAATGGCCATGTTTGTCCAGATCTCAGAGAAAGTTGGATAGATGCATATCAACGGGTCGATTTGTGCGGTCCTAAAGTGGGGGTCATGTAATGCAAGTGAGAGCGCCGCCAGCTGGTCCACGCCATCATCAGTGCCGCGCGCCCCATCACCATTGGGGCTTTTTCAACCCGAAATGCGCTCACGTCAGGTGTACGTTTACGCTTCGTTGATATGCAGATAACACGCCATTATGTGAAGTAAACTGACATCCATCGAGTAGCGCTCCGCCGTGAGGGTAATATGTGGAGGCAAATCCGCTTTGGGAGGGTGAGCTCGATAACAGCTGAGCGGATTGCCAGAGCTGAGCCAGCACATTAAGGACGCTGACGCAGCTTGTATTGAGGTCTAAGTGCATGTGGAGGGGGGGGGCATGTGTGCGTGCACATGTGCAAAGTACACGATTGTCAACCGAATGACGACCTCGACTCAACTCCAACCAACGACGCACATAAACACTTGAGTCCCACAGAATCCGATCAAAATCTGTTTTCCTAAGGGGCTTTTCATTTCACACACCGAAAAACACTGAAAACCTCCACGCTTGTCACTTTTCAATTTATTTGCAGTACACATGCCGTCAATTGAACGACGTCACGCCTTTTTCCTGTCTTATTAGACGGTGAGCTGGAAAGACCGTGGTGCGTAACGTCAAAAGACAAACGCAATAGATATGATGTCAGTTCAAGGTCTGTGTCATTGATGTGCATCGATACAAGCAACACATCACGTGTGACGTATCCATTGTTTATTTGAAAGTTTATTAATCGAGTAGTAAACACATTGCTCATCGGTGTCTTAAAGTATCCGATGTCTGTTTTGTCTGTACCACCGAATCTACTTGCACTTCGGAAGACTCGTTGGGAGGGGATGCCAAAACATCCATACAAACTAACTGTTGCGGCAGTTTAAAATGACGCTAAATCCTAACCGACTGCCCTCCCGCCGCTCGACAGCAAAGTTTTGAGGAAAAAAACACGAATTCTCGGGGAAATTTCGGAAAAACTGGTAGGAGGTTAGGGAAATCTGACCAGGAAAGGACAACGGTCAGCCTTGCATTTCAAGAGATGCCATCGATTTTTTTTTTTTTTTTTTTTTTTTTTTTTTTTCTTTTTTTTTTGTCTTGGGGTACCCGTCTTAAGAACGGTGAACTCAAAACTATCTTCAAAATTTGCGGAACGATTCTCTGAGCGGAGTTAGAGAGGTTTCGCTGGCGCCGAAGCGTTGGTATATGTAGCGCATCAGCGCTCTCAAGCAAAACAGGTATCATAAGTTGCGTGTTTCAGGGGGTAATCGAAGACTGCACCGTTTAGCAAAATCTGAGGGCTCCTGACTCAACTTACGAAAAATGGGGTATGGATAGCATGCTGATGATAGACTAACAGCGACGCTATGATATCATACGGTGACAGACGATTTTGAACTGAAATAACTCTTCAATTGTCTTTTCGCGGTCAGCAGTACCTAGCTTACTCATTTGTGCCGTCTGCATCATTTTCTTGACTATCGGGAGGAAATCCCATTCCGAGACCAGTCATCGATGGTAGGTGAGCTCCAATCTGCTGCTAATTACCCATGGAATAGCCCACATTTTCCAAGTGAGGTCGAAATATCAGATTCGGCTAGAAACTTGTCCCCAGGGGTAATTTAACCCGCTGAACATGATATGTGATGTATTTATTACAAAAACCCTTGTGACACGTGTTACGAGGGGTACAAGCAGAAGCACTCTTTCAGGCCACAATGGGTCTACACTTTCGAAAAAAACTGATCGCAGGTCCCCTTATAAGGTAGTGCAGGCGAGAAGAGATGTTATAGGCTTTGTCGGCTATGTTTGGACAAATGCAAAAGTCGACTACCGGCAACCGATCCTAGCGTGAGTCCACTAAGAACCGCTCTACTGCGCTTTAGTACGACTTCTACGCATGATCCTATATAATGTATGACGCTTTCACGTCTGCATAGGTCATGTGAAGACCATAGCGGGGATAAGACCTCCACTGCGTCAGGGAATCGTTCACAAATTCTGAAGGTAGATTTGGAGTGTATTTCCCAGACGCATACGGGTGTGCAGCTCATTGGACAATAGCTAGGCGTGTTGAGCTTTCCTGATGAGTAATTTTCCTGTGTTTGCACTGGGTAACACCACCTCTCCATCATTATATATAAACGGTACGCGACGTCTTCTCTTGTCTGTCTGTTGTCTGTCTGCTGTGTCTGTCTGTTGTTTTGTCTGTCTGTCGGAAAATTGGAACTACCGAAGAGCAGTATCAGGGGGGTCAAGGTTGGGATGGAGGCATGGGCCAAGATGTAAACACACGTGAACTAGGCTAAGCCCCGCCCACTGTGGGCGGCGCGTGCGCATAGTTGTGAGCTTCATATTTCAAAAATTCGTAGTTCGGTTCCAAAAAGCCCAAGGCGAGAAAAGTGCAACGATAGGCAATTAGTTCGTGGACGAAATGACTGAAACAAACCCATTTTGGGCGGGGCGTTCTACAGATGGGCGGTGCTTGCTTCGAGATTTTCAAAAATTCCCAGTTTGGTTCCAAAAGAGCCCCGAGAGCGGAAAAAGTGGCAAACGATAGGCAATCAGTTGCGCAGACGAAATGACTGAAACAAACCCATTCTGTGCAGGGCGTTGTAGGTAAGCGGTGCCTGCTACGAAACTTTCAAAAATTCGTAGTTGGGTTCCAAAAAAGCTCGGAGAGTGGGAGAAGTGGCAAACGATAGGCAATCAGTTGGCGGACGGAATTAATGAAGCACACCCGTGATGGGCGGAGCGTTCGCCGAAGTGGACATGCGAGGAGCGAAACCGAAAGCATCCGAAAAAACCGCGACTAGGGAGTGAGCTGAAACTAAACAGTGTAATGGAGATAATAGTGAGGGATAATCCTAGGGGAGTATACCAAATAGTTGGTAGCGTCGGCAATACTTCATAATTCGGTTCCCAGACACACAAGTGTAGCTAATCGCAGTGAACGGGATATGTGCCACAGTGAATGGGAGTGAAAATCAAGGGTCGTAATCGGGGTATTTTATTTATTTGTTTAATTACCTACTATTTACCGTACAACAATTTAGGCAAATGCATATTCTACTTTTGTCCATCCTCAAATCATTCAATACCGACAGAAAACATTGACTATGCAGTAGTTTTCACAGTTGTTTACCATTGGGAGGGTACTTGCTGATCTCTATCCTACTATATATAAACGGCGACGTCTCTCTGTCTGTCTGTCTGTTGTTCTGTATGTCATGTCTGTCCTGTCCTGTTTGTCTGTCTGTCGCGGTAATTGGAAATACTGAAAGAGAGTCTCAGGGGGCGGGTCAAGGTTGGGATGGGTAGGGCATGGGCCAAGATGTACGAAACACACGTGAACTAGGCTAAGCCCCGCCCACTGTGGGCGGCGCGTGCGCATAGTTGTGAGCTTCATATTTCAAAAATTCGTAGTTCGGTTCCAAAAAAGCCCCGAGAGCGGAGAAAAGTGGCAAACGATAGGCAATTAGTTTCGTGGACGAAATGAACGACAACCATCATGTTGGGCGGGGCGTTCTACAGATGGGCGGTGCTTGCTTCGAGATTTTCAAAAATTCCCAGTTTGGTTCCAAAAGAGCCCCGAGAGCGGAAAAAGTGGCAAACGATAGGCAATCAGTTCGCGGACGAAATGACTGAAACAAACCCATTCTGTGCAGGGCGTTCTGTAGGTAAGCGGTGCCTGCTACGAAACTTTCAAAAATTCGTAGTTGGGTTCCAAAAAAGCTCGGAGAGTGGGAGAAGTGGCAAACGATAGGCAATCAGTTGGCGGACGGAATTAATGAAGCACACCCGTGATGGCGAGATTTCTGAAGTGGACGGATGCGAGGAACGAAAACCTGAACGATACCGAAAAAAACCCCGCGAATGGGGAGTGAGCTGAAACTAAACAGTGGTATGGCAGATGAACATAGTGAGGGGATAATCGTAGGGAGTATCCCAAATGGTTGATGCCGTCGGCAATAGTTTGCAGTGAAGCATAGAAAATTTTGATGGCTGTCTACTAGGGGGGGGGGGGGGGGGGGGGGGGGGGGGGGGGGGGGGGGGGGGTATATACTAGAAGTGAAACGGTAAAGTGCGGTAATTCTCAAAATAATATTTCTTTCGACCATTCGTCCGACTGGCCTCCTCACATGGAAACCTTCTCAAGGGACTCCCTTCATCACTGCGGAAAGGAGGATGGCCGGGACCAATGAAAAGTTTCAGGGAAGTTGGAAAACCAGAAAGTGGTAGGCTCGCAATTTGAAAGATGGAGTTAGGGGGGGTCGTATTTCTTTCAGGAAATGATCACAAAGCGATAGGTGGCCTGCCTATATGTCTCGGACAACAGGGTGGTGTAGTCGCGAGAGCGGCAAGGGTCCACACGAAAAATGGGCAGAGATGCACGTTCAAGAATGGTAGAAGAGGGTTCGTAGAAAGCACACTTAGCCGTCACAAGAGGGTCACGGTCATACACTGGGGACAGGGCACGCTGCATTTTGAAGATCCCCAAGGAGGGGGTGCGCATTTGGTCGCTGGAGGTAGAGGGTCGTTCTGCCTCCTCTAAGAAAAAATGTTTTTGGTTTGATGATTTTTCTCGGTTCCTCCTATTTCAACTGCTCTATACAGCGCAAAGGCAAAACTCTGGGAAAAAAGGTAGAAAGTGGAAATTGAAAGAGATGACAGACAGGAGGGGAAAACAAGGTCGTATCAGAGAAGGGGCGATGGGTTTGCTGTCGGATTTTCCTGATTGAAGTGTGACATATACCGCTCCCCCCGTTTATTTTTGAGGGGAGGTAAAGAAATTTTTGGAAGGAACTCCGGAAAAGTGAGGAATTTGGTAAAGTTCAGGGACGTGGTTTGTAGCATGGGAAATGGAACGGCCAACCTAACGTTTCATCTCTCTGGGTTAGGTAAGTTAGTGCCAGACTAGAATAAAAACACTGACGTGTACAGTCACGTTCCCTACAAATGATAGGGCGTGTGGCGGGTCGTGGATTTGAACGCTTCCAATGCGACCTTTTCATCAATGACGCCATCAAGTAGTCCGCAACGATTGGCGGAAAGGCTGTTCTGGTTGCCATCTAACACACGCCCCCTCACAGCTACAGTTACCTATAGTTTGCAGGGATCATGAGTACACAACGGCACGTCCTCTAAAGCCATAGTATATCCCAAGTCACACTCAAGGTTTCCCCAGGTTTTTGAATGAAGTGAAAATGTTCAGTGCATTCCAAGAGGACTGATCCATGCCGGAAGCTCCTGCATCTTCAAGCTATTATATTATTCAATTATTCACATTTGCAGACTTGAATGACTTGGAATCTCAGGCTGACCGGAAAGTTCTGTCGCATTTTCTTGAGAGTAAGTTTTAGGCGCTATCGTAGCAGGCAGTGGGGGTTATTATCAACAATGATCGCTTGTGAACGATTCAGAAAGAAAACAACCAGTGCTGAAAACGTCGCGGGTAGACTCATTCCATGCCTCCCGACACCGCCCCGACTGATTTCCACGATATCAACTGCATATTGCTGCGCAGAAATGCATAAATCAAATATATCCAGCGTTGGTTGTTGTGGGTTTCTTGCTAGCATGAGTTCATCTCTGCAGAATGCACGCAGGTGCAACGCAAAGGAGGGCATCTACTCGGGCTCGGGTTGTGAAACCTCTCCCCTTCATTTACTCAATGAGTTAGTTCGGAATGTACGTAGTACGCGAAATGAGCAATGTCAGCGCTGTACCAAACCTTCGCCAAGTTGGGTGCGAATGGACCTCCACACCTCAGTTTGGTAGTCTGTCACCTCAAAGGTGAGAAATTGAAAGAAGTAGGAAGGAAGACTGGGTTGGCAAAGGAGCGTGCTTCATACAACGCGCTATTGCTCGCACTGCTGCACTGATCGTACACATCTTCTCGAAAGAATGAGCTGCCGTAGAGAAGGTCTTGTTCCAAATAGTTGCCTCTCTTCAGGAGCCCTGATTTTCTACAGGAAACTTCGCACACTGTGGCTAGTACTCACAAGCAACACACCAGGTCAGCTCCATGGGCGTGAAAGAGGATCAGATTTCCATGCGTCATTTTTCCAGATTTTAGTCCTGCTTACTTGTCTACATTCACCTATTTGAAAACTTATATCTGTGTCATTTCCTGGCGTCTTTTGCTGATTTTTTATGTCATCCGCGTCCATGAAGAATTGCATGCAATATTCATTCTCTTGAAAATATACGGCAGCATAAATATAAATAGGACTGACGAAAGCACACCACATTGAGAGATCCTCAGTTTCAACAGGAAATGAGTCATTCACACTCACTCATAATCACCGGTTACAAATTCCGATTTTCAAAATTCGTTGATGCATGACTGGAAATTATATGCAATTCAGAAAATTCAGAAGGTTCTAATTTTCATCTCCGATCGGTAAGCCATGAGAAATTTTACCATATGCTTTCTGAACATCAAAATTAACCACAGTAACACTTCCATCTTTCCATATTCAGTCCATTCCTTGAAAGCACGTTCCAGTAGACCTTCCTTTTTATACCTGTGCGGTGAGTTTGCGATTACTTCATTTCATTTTGCCTGGATCACGGCATATTCGGGCCAGATTCTCTCCAAGTCATGTCTATACGTATCTTTTCCTTTCGGCTTATTCTCTCAAACGCGAAATCAGCGCTGAAAGGTGGGGGGAGGGGTGAGGGATTCGCACTGACAATGAAGACCACCATTTCACTTTTCTCGATGCTGTACCTTGGTAACACTTATGCTGCTGAAAAAAGTTCTTCTCGCTTGTTGCAAGGACCGCTTCAGAATGTACAGTTTGTCTTCAAAGACAATTGAACACTCACACCTTGCGTGGTCCCTGCAACGCGCCTCATTCTCCGGTCAAGCGCGCAAGGAACTCTGCCCGCGCCGCCGCACGGCCCGCTATACACCTAACCATAGCCAAATGCGCTATTTGTCTGCGCACTCTTACTGCTGGCTGTTCTCTACCCCTGGGTGCTGTTTCGCTCCGCCATCTTGGTATGCACACGAGCGCTACACATTGAGGATGGCGTGGGTGAAGTGTGGGATGGCACTCGGGTAATACTACCCATTCAGCTGACTAGTGTATCGATGGAGCGGTCTCCATGAAATTTCTTGAGCAATCGTAACTGTGGCAGATGTAACCTTCCCACACGGGATGTAGAAGGTTATCTACTAGTACGCACTTCTTGGAATTTTCAAAACGGCCATCAATTCCAAAAGTTAGAGATACATACGCTTGGGCAGAGACTGAGCGTTGAGGTCAATAAAAAAACGTGTTTGCAGCCTTCTGCGTAGAAATGTCGTTCTCGTATAAATATCGTCACTGAACTACAAGATCTCAAAGGGGTTGTAGTTTCAGAAACGGCTGAATCGGGAAATTTAGTACAAGGTCGAGAATGTCGTCGTAATCGATACTCAAACTACACTCCATATCCTGGGGATGGAGAGGGGCGTGGCTCCTTTTGAACATTTGGACGTGGCGACGGGAGCTTTTGCTGGGATACCGCAATTTGGGACAAGTAAACATGCTATTGCCCAGGCCGAGGCAGGACGATAGTTTTTTTTCCAAGTGGGAATATCGTATAAAAAACGTCTTCTACGCTGCGTTCAAGTGAAATACGTAGTCACGCACTCTCCGTCTTTAGGAACGGAGTGTCAAACGGAATTATCTTGATATATATAAACGGCGACGTCTGTCTGTCTGTCTATCTGTTTCTCTGTCTGTCCGGAAATTCGGAACTACCTGAAGAGCCAGTTTCAGGGGGCGCAAGGTTGGGATGGAGCCGGCATGCGACCACGCGGTACGGCAACACACATGAACTGAAGCCAGCCCCCGCCCACTGTGGCGGCGCGTGCCACACAGTCTTGGCCCCAAATTCAACAAAATCGTAACTCGGTTATATCAAAGGACCGAAGATGCGCGAAAATGTACGCAGGTGATAGGTAATCTGCGGCGCGACGAACGTGAGGTGAGACACCACCCCAAATATGGCGGGGCGTTCCATAGGTGGGCGGTGCTTGCCAGAAAACATTCAAAAATTCGCAACTCGGTTCCAAAGGAGCCCGGAGAGTGGAAAATGTAGCAAGTGATAGGTAATCAGTTGGTGGACGAAATCAATGAAACACACCCCTGACGGCAGAGGCGTTCGCCGAAGTGAACGGTGCCGAGGACAAAAACCCTCAAAACGCATCCGAAAAACCCCACGAAATGGGGAGTAAGGTGAAACTGAGCAATGGTTTAGGCAGATTAAGTTAGTGAGGGATAATACCAAATGGTTGATCGCTAAAGTTTATCTGCATCCCTCATCAGCAAGCAGGATGCCCTGTAGAAAACTTGGTGACTCTCTTCTGGAAAGGGGTGGTTATAGAAGACAGAGCGGTCAAGTGCGGCAATTCTCAAGACTTCAAATCCAACTCGCCCGCGAATACGGGCCGTCTGACTGCGTGACAAAATTCTGCTGTAACCTTTATGATCCAGTTGGAGCTGAGGTCGCAGGCGACTTGCTTTCCACCAAAGTAACAACATCGTGTAACTAATTATCACGAGCTAGGTGGACATGAGGTCGTGGCTAATGTTAATGCTGTAACTATTCTTAATTACTTAGACGCTATTTCAACATTTAATGCAGTAACTGATTTTAATTACTTGCACCTTCTTTCGAGATTTTTCTTTTCATGAGAATTTTTCCCGCGACCTCGTGCTCTTCTCGTAATAGTAACACGTTGGAGCCACCTGCGGTCCATAACCTTTCCCACCACTTTTCGGGTCATTGCCGCCAATTTCGATTGATCTTTTTCGTGTGTTATAGTAACTTGTGAAAGAAGAATACTGAATTTGATATGAAACTTCTACACTTGGCTTATTTGACATCGCTTCCACTACAATATGTCCTCCCTGATGCTGCTGGCTCAGTTGTGGCGCCGATGGGCGCACAACCTCTTTTGGCGAAAATCGATGTAAACGTGCGCACTGCGCATGTCTGACATCCTGGTAAGAACTGTGGCGTTTAACGGCGCCTGCGATTGTTAGGCAGAAACATCGTGGGCGGAGCCTGCTCCGAGGTGGGCGAGCCAAACAAAAGGTGTTGAAACGGTTTAGAGCACTCCGAAGACTGGAAATAAGTTGAATTCAGTCAGCAAGGGGTCGCGATTGAGAAAATGGGGTAATACATATTGCGTGGGCGGGCTTGCCCGAGGTGGGCGGAACAAGACGAAAATTCTCTAAAACTGTTCCAGAGCACTTCAATGGCCGGAAAAAAACGTGGATTAAGGACAGCAGAGGTCCGCGGTGAGATATGGGCAAAAGAATTTGGAGGGCGGGACCTGCTTCGAAGTGGGCGGAGTCAGACAAAAGATCTGCAAAACGGTCCAGAGCACTCCAGAAACCGGAAAAAAAGAGCGATTGAGGTCAGCAGAGGTCCCGCCGTGAGAGATGTAGGGCACAAACATTGTTGCGAGCCTGTTCGAGGTGGGCGGAGTCTGACGAAGAATCTGTAAACAGCTCAAGAGTACTTCAGACACCGGAAAAAAGTGGAGTACAGAAAAAAGGCGGATATCAGTTGAGTCTAGAAATATGTGAAAGAAAATACGCGCGGCGAAGCCGCGCTCGCCCGCGCAGCCGGGCCGTATCAGAAGGAGGCGCGCCGGCGTTAGCCGGCGAGCCGACTGGTCACGAATATGACATTTATTCTCCGACGCCAGCGCCATTTAGCGCTTTTCTTAGAGTGAGCCTGGGGGAAAGAGTGATTTCTTCTAGGTCAGCCCACCATACCTGAGCGCCACAGTCAATCGCAGAGTCTTCCATCAGCGTCAGCGCCAAGAATGAATGTGATATCTGTAATCAAGATGTTAAATGACAAGATTTTCAGCGGATTTAGTGACCTAGGGTATTTTGGCGCCGACGCAAAAATACCCTCCAAGTGGATGTGATGTTCGTGTCCAGAAGGTCTAATTACCTCTAGAACCCGACTTTCAGCCACATCTGCCCTCGTAGAAAAAAAGTATATTAAGGTCCGGCCTGTTTTCGGAAAATCGAGGTTTTTTTCAGGTAGAGCGCGTCCAATATGGTGTGAGTCCGCAGCCGACTATCGCAATGCATTCAACCTCACGCCTAAATTCTTTTGTGAGCCTATGCGCCGTACTGAATAATCGTTATTGTGCCCGATGGTCTCAGAGCGGACACACCTGCAAATAATCAAGTCTGCACGCGCACAACTTTCCCGGCAAACGCCGATTGTCCGCCAACGTTGTAATGCGGGCCTATACTTCTGTTTTTTAGTCATTTGAATTCGCATTTTATATCATCTTGATCATATTTAACAGATCGAATCCTAACGACTAACGACAAATTGTACTCTCAGCTTCAAGAAGGGTCCTCGTCATGTGCGGGGCGAATGAGTCCGTAGCTGCAGGACGCGCCCGCTTCGTCCGCGTCATAAGTGCGCAGAGAACGGGGCTGGAGGGCAGTGTGCAGCGGAAGCAGTCTCCCTCATCCCCCACAGGGCCACGCCACTTTGTGCATCATCACCAACAGGGGGTCGTATTTGCCCGATGGAGGGGGGGGGGTTGCCCGTAAACGCATGCCCCCATGTTGAAGTTGAGGAGCAGCGGTGAACACGGTAACAACGCTAGAAAAGAAGCTCAAAAGGGACGATGTAGATGACAATAAATAGAACTAGGCACTATCGAACTATTCCTAGGCCAAAAACTAAAAAAAAATATTGCTGAAACTTTTTCCTCCTTCCTCACAAAAAACTTCAAGACACTTCGCCCACCAACCCTCCTCCATCTGGTCTGGGTAAATCCCAATCCACTAATCCGCAAAATCTAGAAAAAAAATCCACTTGAAAAAGCTACCTATGAAACCGTAGAAATTGAATCCTGAGCAAGGCTTTTTTTGCTTTACAACAAACAAACTCAACAAAACAATATCAAATCAACAAAAAACAAACGAAGTAATTCACAATAAAAAGGATAAGAAAAAACTCACCGCTTAGCTGGGAACCATTATGTTACTTTTGAATTTTGCTGTTCGCCGGGACCAGCCGCGCCTCATACAAGCGCCATGTGGTTCGCAGCGCTATTTTACGGTTTGGAGCCCAATTTCAAAGCCCAAACACGTGAAAAGTACCCCTCATTTGAACACCCATAACTTCGTTGAAAGTGAAGCTATCGGAGAGGGGTAAGTGGGAATGAGTAGAGCTAGGTTGGCTCTTATCACCTGAATTGAGCGATTTCAAAAACGTTCCGGTTCCAGAGATTTTCCCCGTTGTGATCATTTTGTGATCCATCTGTGATCATTTTTGCGAACCGCGAGTCGCTACGCTTTGGACGTCCATGGCAAGCTTCATACACGACCTTTCGTAAAAAAAAGAACTGTGCCGGAAGCTTGAAGATTTCTACTTTCCAGCAAGGTTTTAATTTCCCCCCCTTCCCCGTATAAAAACTCCTACTATTCGAAAAAATTCCCCGTTGTGATCATTTTGTAATCACCCCCACGACACCGAAAAATCAACCCCTCCGAGGCCAGGAAACCTCCAGTTGGCTCGAAGACTTTGGTATGCTTCTGAAACACATGTTTTCGTCAAGCATATCAGGTAATAGGCCATTGGGCGCCAATTGGCATCACATATGCAATGCGCCATGCATGGGGCTTTCACGCAGGTGTTTGAAAGGTGTAACTTCATGCTTAGATAGGGCTCCAAAATGGCGAAGCAACAATTGCTCCTACGTCAGAAAAAACTCCGGAGAATGTACATTTCACCTCTGTTATTAATCGTCAGCGGTCGTGATCTCTCTGTTTGTTTAAATTCATGGGGCCCTTGTGGGCGGTGATCGTAGCTCCTATCATCGCCCCTTCCTCGTACGTATTGTCAGTATGCTACACCAGCGCCAGAGTGCTGGACGTGCTTGGGACGTACGTAGGTACTGCGACCCCCCCCGCTCGACAGCAAAATTTTGTAAAAAAACCAGAAACTTTTTGGGAAAAAATAGACAAAGTGGTAGGAGGTTGGAAAAATCTAGGGAAGAGGTAACATGGGGGGGGTCGTACTTGAAGATGGAATTAGGGGGGGGTCGTATTTTTCAGGAAATGATCACAACGCAATGGCGTGCCCTGCCTACCCCCCAGTCCATCCTCAATAAGCGGCACTTGCGTCAATACCAGAATCTCGCAGCGAAGACGCAGTCAGTGGTCGATAACCACCAGAAGGGGGAGGGCGGAGGGGGCAAGGGAGCGTGGCCAGACAGTAAAGGCGTTTGCTATAGTTACGTGTTCTGGCGGGACTTGCCCGCAGTCGTATAGCCGGAGACGGCACTCGAGTTTCACGATCCGCCAGCCCCATTCACATTTAGCGTTTAGCGGAGAAAGTAACACCCCAGTGCAATTGTGGACCGTCTCACCCCACACGTGGCAAGGGCTAAGATCAACGGAGCTGAGTTTACTAATTGTCTTTCGGGACACATCGGTACGACCAGAACGCACATCGAAAGGCTATAGCTGCTTGGCCAAACTTCAGAGCCTAATCGAGGACCACAGATACTTGGTCCGAAACTCAGGAATATCGGGAAATTTGGCAGGTGCGCCACCTTCTTAAAACTGCCCTTTTCTCAGTACGTAATGCACAACGTACACGGGGTAGTGACAATACAATCGTAATGCTCGAAATCCCTGAGATGTGGTAGGCGTGGCTGCGTACTTCAACTAAACGTGGCGGTGGCTGTGCTTTTGGAGAGATATTTTCATTTTGACACAATTGTGGTCGTGTCTCTGTTCAAACGGAACAAGATGACAGTTGTCTCGAATTGAAATATCTCACGAGTAACACATACTATGCCATGCTTAAATGCCACGGCCTACGCCATCTCAGGGATAACTAGTCCATGCCGCGCAGGTGGGCGTGCGAACGACGCCGCGCTTGCGAGGGAGTTGTCTCGTCTGGCTGTTTGAATACGATTCCGAATGGGCTGGGAAATACCTATATCATTGGGCATGGGATCTTGCCTCCGATTAAGTTCACAAAATTTTCGCTGCTCCAATCATGAGACTGAAGCACATCGTGAGTTCGTTGTGAATCACCGCGGGATGCGCCGAGGACGACGGCGCGGCAGATTACGATGGTCTTGTCCGTCTCCCACGTACACTCGAAATCCCTGAGATGAGGTAGGCGTGGCTGCGTACTTCAACTGAACGTGGTGGTGGCTGTGCTTTTGGAGAGATATTTTCATTTTGACACAATTGTGGTCGTGTCTCTGTCCAACACAGAACAAGATGACAGTTGAAATATCCCACAAGTGACCCATTCTGTTCCACCTTCAAATGCCACACCTATTCCGTCTCAAAGATAAGAAGTGTACATACATGGCCTCAGAGGCAGTTGGCACGATAAATCCCTAAAGACGAGTAGGATTATAGCCTGGCAGGACGGAATTCCGCGCCCCTGAGCAGGCGCTGCGTAGCGCCTTTTCCAAGGAAGGTACCCTTATAAGGGCCCTATCAAGCTACAACATACCGACCCGAACGCCCACCACGCCCGCCCGCCCACAAATGGACGACCGTTCCTGACGCTCGTATTGATTCATTTGCTAAGCAAATTATGAAGCGAAGGGATTGGTATGAAGCGGCGGTGCTGCATGCATACATGGGTACACATATGCAGCCGTATCTTCGGTAGCGGTTATTGGCAAGATGCCTACGGGAAACTCGTCCGAAATCGATTTTGAGTCACTGAAAACGAAAATTTTTTCTTTGCAGGATTTTGACCGTTTCACTCCGTTTTTTTCGCCATTTTCCCAACTATTGGGTTGGCACATAAGTAATGGCGTTTTTTTCAATTGAAAATTTTGTTCCAAAGTGAAATGTTTTGCAAGCAAGCTTGATATCATCTGATAGGAAACTTCTCGTAGTATAAGAATATCAAAACAGCTTCGGTTGAGGGAATAGTTTTTGTGAATTTTTTAGTCGTTGAAGTTGAAAGTGAAGTCGGCGAAAATTAGCACCTTCGACAACTGCCTCTTTTACTGTGCTACTCGAAAGTGCTAAAATCGCTTAAGCTGCTCCATACATTTGGAAAAGGTTGAGCTAGAAGTCCCAGCAGGAGAATCTCAATAGGACGCTTTGGAACTAATTTCAAGAATTTCAAATTTGGCAACCTTCACCTCACCGATATTGGGCAGGCTTACGTCTGTTACACCTAAAATTTTATGCTAATAGTTGAATGCTTCGCTGATATGTTTTGCATATTTTGCTAGCAAATTTCATGCTCTATAACACTGCGATGGAAATCTGTTCTCCAGAGCTGTTTACTTTCTGTTAATTTCAGGTTATCATTACGGAACTTGAAGTTCCCGATTTCCACGAATTTTATGCTAATAGTTGAATGTTTCGCTAATGTGTTTTGTATGCTCTGATAGCAAATTTCGTGCTCTATAACACTGCGGTGCAGTTATTTTGAAAATCCGTTTGATTTCCTTGTTTTTCAGGTTGATAATATGGAATGTACGGATTTTTACCGGGAAGGCATTGAACAGCTGGCTGATCGGTGGCGTGAAAAAGGCAATGGAAGAACAATGTGATACTAATTATTATCTATATTTTATAGTTTGTAAATAATGTTTTTGAAATTTACTAAGGAAAACAAAAAAATCGTGAGGTATGGGTCGACCGGATGTCTGCAAGGTCAACGTTGTCGGTTGTGCTTTTTTCCAGAATCAATTGTGAGCCGTCCTAATACTAATCTGTTACTCTATGCCTTACTAAAACCCATGGCCATTCTATTACTGTGCTAGAGCTTGACAGCTTCGTGGAACAGACGGTAGGAAAGAGGAAGTCGCTAATTCGCATAATTCTCATCGACCTCACGTTCCGTAATGATAACCTGAAATTAACAGAAAGTAAACAGCTCTGGAGAACAGATTTCCATTTCAGTGTTATAGAGCATGAAATTTGCTATCAAAATATGCAAAACATATCAGTGCAGCATTCAACTTTTAGCATAAAATTTCAGGTGGAACAGACGTGAGCCTGCCCAATATCGGCGAGGTGAAGGTTGGCAACTTTGAAATTCTTGAAATTCGTTCCAAAGCGTCCTATTGAGATTCCCTTGCTGAGACTTCTAGCTCAACCTTTTCCAAATGTATGGAGCAGCTTAAGCGATTTTAGCACTTCGAGTAGACGTAAATAGAGGCAGTTGTCGAAGGTGCTAATTTTCGCCGACTTCACTTTCAACTTCAACGACTAAAAAATTCACAAAAATTATTCCCTCAACCGAAGCTGTCTTATACTACGAGAAGTTTCCTATCAGATGATATCAAGCTTGCTTGCAAAACATTTCACTTTTGGAACAAAATTTTCAATTGAAAAAAACGCCATTACTTATGTGCCAACCCAATATATAGTGCCCTGCTAGTATTTTAGGCCGAGTACCAAATGATCGTGCCAGTTGCCTTTGACTAATTTGAAACATAGCTCACAAGTGATGCAAACTTTAGAGACTGTAAAACTGAATTGCAGTGCCCATGTATAGCAAACTGAAGGTGATGGTCGCACATAGCAGTGTAGTAAAGGCGAACCAGTTTCCTGTTTACTCTTATGGTTTCGTTTTAACTATCATCAGTTCACCTGACTTCATGACTGTGATGGTTTTAGTCCTGTTCTCTTACTAAACCAAGACTGCTCCTCGAGCCAGACCTTTTCGAAGGTCGTATGCTATCCAGTTGTGTGGGATCCTGTCCGTAAGCCAAATGGTTCTTTGATTTCTTTTAGTCGCGCGAATTTACCAGTAATTCTCTTTTGTTTTTGTGCAGCTCCTGGGCAACATCAGTCACACCGTTTCGCCTTCGAAATTTACCATCTGCCATTGCAAAGTGACGCCTTACAGATTCTCTGCTCCACTGACCTTTGCTTTACAGCATACTTCTCTTCAAAACCATGACAATACCTGCACTGTCATTTATAATTTTTCAAGAAGTAACAGAATTAAAATTCCTTCAAAAGAGGATCCATCACAGTTTAAGAGAATTTGCAACAAACTCGAAATGGCATTCATTCTTTTCAAACATTGTGGTTCTTGTCCAACTGGTTTAGTATTTAGTAATTGGCCATCTCCATTACCATCACATCAATCAATGTTAAGGACAATTCCCGCGATCAAGTGTTCAAGTGATTGGTGCTCAAGATCACGAAGCAGTGGCCCATTTGTAACCCCCAGTGGAAAAAAAAATCGAAAAAAACCTCGCGAACACCCTGAACACAGACCTCCCTTTAGCAGTGGGGGCGGGGCCTGGACGAGTGTGCCGGACGTGGTGTGCCGGACGTGGCTGCCAGAAATCGATGCGGCAGCCGCAATTGCGTCCCGACTTTCGAAATAGGATACTTTAAAGGGACGGAAGCAGCTCGGGACCGGACGCCTCGTCCACCTACCGTGTCAGCGAGCCTAGCGAGCCTTGTGGAAATCGCTATAACTTCCTTATCGCGCCATATTGAGGGATGAAAGTGGTATCATCTTCGTCAAGGCGTAGAGGGTTCCAAAAAGCACGAAGTCATTTTGAGGACCACTTGATCGCGGGGAGTGTCTTTAATATGAGCAAGGTTATGTAATAAGCCACTATGTGTAGGACCGGAATTTTTCGAAAAACTGTTCTTAACTTCGTTGCAGGACCAGCTACCGTACTCTTCCGTAGACCAATTCCGAGTGTGCCTTCCTGAATCCTGGAGTGGTTGATAGACGTTTATTAGATTGTGAAGATGAAGTTCATCAAAGGCAGTTGGCACGATGGTTTCCTACTTAGCCTAAAATGCTAGTAGGGCGCTGTATAGTGGGGAAATGGCGAAAGAACGGAGTGAAACGGTCAAAATCCTGCGAAGAAAAAGCCTCCGTTCTCAGTGACTTGTAAATCGATTTCGGACGAGTTTCCCGTAGGCATCTTACCAATCACCGCTACCGAAGATACGGCTGCATATGTGTACCCATGTATGCATGCAGCATCACGGCCGCTTCATACCAATCCCTTCGCTTCATAATTTGCTTAGCAAATGAATGAATACGAGCGTCAGGAACGGTCGTCCATTTGTGGGCGGGCGGGCGTGGCGGGCGTTTGGGACGTAAAGTTGTGGCTTGATAGGGCCCTTATAAGGGCACCTTCCTCGGGGAAACCGCTATGCAGCGCCTGCCCAGGGTCGCGGAATTCTATCCTGCCAGGAGTATTGATCCTAGTCGTCTTGGGGGATTTATCGTGCCAACTGCCTTTAACTTTGACAAAACCTTTTGAAGGTTTCACTGCTGGATATATGTGCGCGGGCAATTTTCTATGTTTGTGTTGAGTGTTTTTTTTCTGTGGGCATTATCAGAAGTAAGAGCTTATCCACGATATGCGCGAGGAAATTCTGAATATTCCTGGATCCGTAGACAATTCTACAAGTTCGATCATTTTGACTGATTTATCCAGTGAAGATACATTCCTAAGGCTAGGATACGTACTCGGTCGCTATGGGGTCGAGCTGTTTCTGTTCTGTTGCTTAGTATGGACATCTAGATTAACTCCTGAAAAAATTAAAAGGAAATGGGTGGGTAAATCACCTTGGCATATTGAACTATTCCTACCACATACCGAAATCACCG